>JAKTYL010000140.1:0-50823 GCA_030578715.1 Magnusiomyces tetraspermus
TTTTTTTTTTTTTTTTTTTTTTTTTTTTTTTTTTTTTTTTTTTTTTTTTTTTTTTTTTTTGGAATATGCTTGTTTGTGTGCGCGAGTGTGCCAATTGACTTAATCCTCTGTTTTGATCTTTATTTTAAATTATTCCATAATCAACAATCTATGAACCGTTTTCAATTATTAATTTCTAATAAAAAAAACTGTTCGTTCAAAAAAGAATCCATATAAAGTGTTATAATTTACTGTCTTTAGGTATATGTGCATTTATTACACATACACCACCACATACATTTTTGCTAGGTCATTTCGTGTACTAAATATCTATATCCCATATTCGGTTATCAAGATCAATGCAAATCATGAAATGCCCAAAAATATATTCAAAAAGTTTAAAGTTCTAAAAGATGTAATTTTTTTTAAAAAAAGAAAAAAAAAAAAATAACAAGCAGCTTATTGTAATTTGAAGTTAGTTTGGCTTTTTACAATAAATATATATTGTGACATCTCTTGAATATGTTTTTCTCATCTTTCTCAATTGAAAAAAAAGAAAACATTCAATTGAAGCGTCAAATGTAAATAATCATAACTGTTTTATAGAAAGCTGTGCAAGGTCTCAAATTACTGTTTTTACTCAAGTTTGATTATTAGTTGAGTTTAGGAGAGTGTGAACGCTTTTAATATACCTTTCTTTAATCAACACTTTAGCAACATTAAATCTACTTTATTTCAGTTAAATTTGGTCAGTTGGACGATTTCCTAAAACACCAATTTGACTACCCGTGAAAACTCACCTTCCTATTAACTAAAAAAACAAATAAAAAAACCCAAAAAATGGTCAAGACCAGCCATGACAACAATTCGATAGACAACTAGAAATGGGTAGTTTACCATCCTCAGCTAGACAATCCTAACAATAACAATTTTTTTTTTTAAACAAAAGAAACTGCCAAATTGTTCAACTACTAGGTTATCAATTATACACATAACTGGTTTTAAGGCATGATCTTGTCATTAAAAATTAACCAAAAAATAGTAATAATATTAAAATGCTGTTCATAAATATTCAAATGTCTATATCAATATCAGTCATTTATTTTTCCTTTCCTTTTTTCTTTTTCCCACCATTTTCTTAAATATACTTGTAGGGGTTCAAAATACCCTTAGGATCATACTGCTCTTTAGTCTTCTTCATCAACTTGATCATTTCAGGATCCTTGGAGTATCCAATATAGTTCTTCTTTTGCAATCCAAGTCCGTGTTCCGCAGAAATAGAACCCTGGACGTTTTGGATCCACTCATACACGTATGGCTCAAGAATCTTTTCGACGCTCTTTTCATAACGACGCACAGGCACGTTGAGATGCAAGTTGCCGTCACCAATGTGTCCGTATCCGGCTGCCGCAATAACAGGCTTGTCGGAGTTTGGCGAAGGATCAACAACTCCTGCAGCATCTAATTTTTGTTGGATATCATAAACAATGTCGTAGAGCTTGTTTAATGGAATAGAGACATCGTACTTGTAAACGCCGCCTCCTTTACTAAGCGCTTCAGGAATGAGTTCGCGCCATTGCCAGAGATTGGCAACCTCGTTGCCGTCTTGTGCAACAACACCGTCAAGAATGACAGGCTCGGCCTCAGGAGAACCTTCGGGCGCAGATTCATCGCCAGTCATGGCGCTTTCCAAAAACTTTTCGAGCTTTTCCATGTCGTGCTCAGCAGAAGAACCAGAAGTTTCAATCAAAACGTAAAAGGGGTACTTTACTTCAAGAGGTCTAGAAAGATCAGTGTGCTCAGCGACAATGTCCTGCGAAGTGCTGTCCATGCATTCAAAAGCAGAAAGAATTTCGGAAAGTTCCTTCTTGGCCTTGACAAAAGTTTGCTGAACCTTTTCAAAAGATTCAAGACCAAGGAAGGCAACATTGACGGCAGTGGGACGAGGAGGACACAAGATGGAAACGGCGGTAATGACACCAAGAGTACCTTCACTTCCAATGAAAAGCTGCTTCAAATCGTAACCAGTGTTGTCTTTACGAAGAGTGGACAAGTTGTTGACAACAGTACCGTCAGCAAGAACAACTTCAAGACCAAGAACGGTACCGTGAAGAGATCCATAGCGCAACAATCTAAGACCACCGGCGTTGGTTGCCACGTTACCACCAATATGACAAGATCCCTTAGCGCCAAGATCCAATGGGAAGATGAATCCGTGGTCAGCAACATACTTGTCAGCGTTTTCCAAAATCAAACCAGCATCAGCAACAAGAATACCGCTGACTGGATCAAAGCTTCGAACCTTGTTCATGTTGACTAAAGAAAGCACAATTTCGTCAAACACAGGAACAGATCCTCCAACAAGACCAGTGTTTCCACCTTGAGGAACAACAGCCAACGTCTTGTCATTGCAGTACTTTAAGATCTGAGAAACCTGCTCGGCTGTAGATGGCTTGAGAACCAATTGGGACTGACCACGGTACTTGCGCATCCAGTCCTGGTTAAAGGGTTCAAGATCAGCATCTGCAGTGCTAGCAGTAGCAGCCTCGCCCTCCATGACAGCAGAAGCAGGGAGAATGGACTTGAAGTAGGCAATGTCTTCAGGCTGGAGCTTAGCAAAAGCAGTGTTTCGTTGGATATCAGGGTATGATTCAGCAGTCAGTTTAACAACCTTTGGTGCAGATGAAGATGCCGAGCTGTAAAGTCTGGTCATGGCTGGAAAAGCAGCGACTTTAGAAGCGGCAGCCAATCTGGCGCCAGTAGAAAGAGCAGGACGTGCTAACAAAGGAATAATGCGACGAGATGCAATTGATCTAAGCATTTTGGCGGCGAAATTGAACAGAAAAAAAAAATAAATCTTTACACGAGAAGTTCAAGCTCGGAAAAACCAAAGAAATGAATAAAATGAAAAAAAAGATTGGGGATTAAAGAACAAACAAGTCTAAGGTTAAAAAAAAAAATTACATGACTCAACAGCGGATGGATTGTTCCGCAGCATGTGATATTCACGCCTACAACATTACTTCCTGGTCTCGTGACTATCGCTTTTGACGGTTTTTTTTTTCTTTTTTTTTTTAGTTGTAGTTAACCAAATTTTTTTACAGATTTATTCCAGAATTTTTCTGCCAAAATAAATTAAAATACCCAATTCATTCAATTCAATCACTTTCCTTTGCTATTTTGTATTTCCATTCCTTTGACTTGTAATTTTACCTTTCCTGTACTTTATAACCACTGCTCTCTTGTATTTTTATTCACAATTGCTACCTTCTTTCCTACACAATGGCATTCAAACGGCCGTTACATGCAGTAGACTCGACAGAACAAGACTTTTGTCAAGATTCTGGTTCTGCTCAGCCTCACCAGCGGTTATATCCATTTCGACATTTTCAATCACCGAACAACAACATGAATAATAATAATAACAACCAAAACCAGTTCTCGAACTTGTCGTATCAGCAGCAGCAACAACATATTCAACAACAGTACCAGCAACCGCAGATATACACATGTAACCAGGAGCCAACGTGCCATAATCAGCCTCCCATTTTTCATTCACTCGAGTCCTACGAAGCCCATTATGATATGTACCATGCGCATGCTTGTATCGAGTGTCCTGCTACTTTTCCAAACGAACATTATTTATCTTTACACATTACCGAGCACCATGATCCGTTCATGGTGTTGCGCCGAGAACGTGGAAACAAGATATACGCGTGCTTGATTAAAGAGTGTGGAATCTTGTGTGCAAATCCGGCCGAAAGAAGGATGCATATGATCCAAGACCATGTATTTCCGAAAGACTATTCCTTTGGAGTGATTTCAAAAGGAATTGGTGAAGGACAAACGTCATTGCTTAATTCAGATTGAAAAAAAAGAAGGGAAATTGGGAACGTGATGTATGAGTGAAAAGACTTTATGAACATATGAATATACCAATTAGAATGGAGGATAGACACTAGATGACCATAGACTTTAGAGAGAAGGGCTGAATATTTAAAGCAGGACTTTAAGATGTTTGCTTACGAACAATTGAATACTACTGTTTTTGAGGTTTTGAGATTTACAAATACATTGGCGTTTGTTTAAATGAAGAGTAAGAGTCTTAAAGATCTTATGTACACCAAGCTTGTGGTGGAATAGTTGGGTTGATGTTAGGCCAGACAGGATTCTGATCAAATGTATTAACAAACAAGCAAACCGTTCAAGCATAAATCTTTTTATAGCCATGAAAATAAACTAGCATAGTTTTCCTAACCAATAACAATTCTCATCTGTTTCCCAAAAGTGCGATTTCAATTTTGGATTTTATTTCATTTCAGACTAACTGGTTCGTGAATCAGTTATACGTTGAGAAAAAAAAAAAAAAAAAAACTCAATGTGAAATACAAGAATAACATTCAAATACGCGCAACGTACAAACTTGGGCCCAAAATACAAGTGAAAAAATAATTTTGAATCAAGGAGGTTGTTGAAGAAATCCGTTACTCGGGAATATTTTTTCAAAAAGAAATAAAAACGTTGAGATTAAACGTTGTTACTCACTTATTCCTGTACAAGCACACTGTAATATTTAACACCGGGTATTAAATGGCTAACGCGTTTAGAGGGATTAAAGGCCATAATGAAAGTAAATTGTTTTTCTTTTCACTAAGGAGTCTTTCAAAGAAAATCGTGCGAACGCCAATGAAAACCAATAAACATATAATTCAGAACATATTGAACACTTTGTTGTAAATTCTGTAACAAAAACACCTTGCCATTTTCAAATTTGCAAAAGTTCCTGTTTAGACCAAACTTGATCTTCAAATCCATCCTTTACTATACACCCACGCTTGAAATAGGAAAGTACGTGGCTTGTTTTGGAACTTTTTCATTCGGCTTCAAACTAAAAAGAGCCCAGCCCCTCGAAATGAATTCGCCCCGGACTTCTCAGTCCTTTTTTTCAATTTTTTTATTTCAAAATTCTCAACAAAAATACAAAAACTCCGTAGCCCACCTAACGTGAACGCTGAGTGTGTGTAAGGGAAGAAAGCCATGCGGCTGTATCTATGTCCTCGTGCGCACAAACCTGCTTGGGTTAGGTTAGAAACGGCCTATCGGTTCCACTGTTTGCTGTCGTCGCTTTTCTCACATGTAAATAACCCAAACCCATATCCTTTATCCGCTATCGTGAGCCTTTCAGTATGTAACGATAGCTGTTAGGAATGCTAGTCGTGTGCATGCTTGACAATTTCAAACATAATTGCTATATGACAACACCTGAAACATATCTTATTCTGTAATAGCCCAATACCCAAAACACCATTACTCAGCTTTTCCATTCAGCTTACCTAATTTAAACATGTTCTTTTCTAACTCATCCAAATCCCAACTGATTGTATAAATTCAGCTCTGTCCGCTCCTTATTCAACACTTTTTTTGTTTCTAACCTTCTTGTACTTTACTGATTTCATCTTCTGCTTTTTACTCTTTTTAATTCATTTAGTCCTTGGTTTTTCCGGCTTTTCCAGATATTTTCTCAGAAATTCTGGCCAGGATATACATTTTTATACTTTTTGTTTTTTCCGATTTTTGTAATTTTTCACATACTCATCCGCCTAACACCACTGTAATTCGGATTTCCGACTAAAAAACTTTTTTTCAACACTTAAACTTTTGCCCTTCAACAAACACCCCACTACTCATCAACATTTTTCACAATGCTTTCTAGAATTTCTACTCAACTTTCTTCAGAAATGTATCCTTGTTTAGTTCGCTCCCCACGATCCATTTCCGCTGCATCTGCTTCTTTTGGCTCTGCTGCTCGTCTTTCCTACCCTCTTTTGTCCCGTCACTATGCTTCGGGCTCTGCTCACAACAACGCCCACTGCGATTCACAGTCTTCGTCAGTAAAATCCAATATTGATGAGTTCAAACCAACACAAGCGACTGAAAAAAATGATTCTTCAGCACCCTCAGCATCCCTTAATACTCCCGTTACCAATAAGGCACATTTTTCCGAACCGATACCCCTAATTGAAGAACAAATGTCTGGTAACAGTGCTGAAAATAGTTCATTGTCTTCTTCTGACTCCCAATCCACCATCATTGGCAACCCTTCAATGAAAAGACTCTCTGCTAAAGAGCTTTCTTCTTACTTGGAGTCTACTATTTCTTCCTACAATACTATTAAATCATTTTCGGACTTGCCTTTGGAGTTTGGCTACAACCAGCACATGGCCATTGACGAAGAAATGCGTGAAAAGCTTCGCTCCATTCTTTGGAAGTTTAATGCTCCAATCAAGTACGCTTTTGCGTACGGCAGTGGCGTTTTCAGTCAAGGCAAGTCTTCTGACGCTTCTAAACCCCAGGTTGACTTGATTTTTGGCGTTTCGTACACCCAGCACTGGCATTCTCTTAACATTCGTCAAAATCCTGGCCACTACTCGATGCTGCGAACACTTGGCTCAGGCGCTGTTTCCTTTGTCCAAGACAAGATTGGCGCTGGTGTCTTTTTTAACCCCTATGTCGAAATCGATGGACTCAAAATTAAGTACGGAGTGGTCAACATTGACACACTTCTTGGAGACCTTACAAACTGGAACAGTCTTTATTTGGCTGGCCGTCTTCACAAGCCCGTCAAGATTCTTCGTGACGAGCCTCGCATCAGATTCACTAACCAGGCCAATCTCATTTCTGCGCTCCGCACTGCTCTTTTGATTCTTCCTGAAGAGTTTACTGAATTGGACCTTTACTCCACTCTTGCAGGAATTTCGTACATGGGCGATCCAAGAATGGCTTTTGGTGAGAACCCCAACAAGGTTAAGAACATTGTTAACAACCAGTTTCTCAATTTCAGAAACTTATACTCTCCACTCCTCGACTTGATGCCAAATGTCGAGCTCCAGTCCTCTTCTAAATTTGCTTTACCAACCAACTCGGAAATCGGCGTTGCTTCAATGAAACAAGACATGGACCCCAAGAGAAGAGGTAACATGGTTATTAGACTTCCCAAAGACTTTCGCGAAAAGATTTACAGACGTTATCAAGGCAAGTATGAGCGCATTGAGGTTGCTCCCGCGATTATCGGTTCTGCTGCAAAAGCCTCTGCTAAAGCCAAAGCCATTGAAGAGGCTGCACAGCTTGGCCGTGGCGTGCTTTCTGGCACCCCTGGCTCATTTGAGCATTTGCGTAAAGGCACCAAGTTTGATCAGCAGATTGCCTGTGACAAGGATTTGACGTTGAATGTATCGAAGGCCATTCAAAGTACAGTTGCTTGGCCATCGTTTACGCAGTCGTGTAAAGGTATTTTGACTGCTGGTGTTGGACGAAGTGTCAAGTATGCTATGGAAAAGTTGAAAAAGGCTCAAGCTGCTAAGACCAACTAAAACCTTTAGCTAAAAAAAAAAAATATCATGAGCAATTGGATATACTCAACAATTTACCTTTCATTTGTTTATTAGTTTTTACACTTGCATTATTTTATATATAATAGTTTTTTTTTTTTTTTTCTCAATGAATATATGATGAAATTATTTATTCAAAAACTTTGTGTATCAAATGATTTATCTATCTACAATTCAAGGATTATCTAAACTCTCACCCCCGTATTCCTATCTATTCTTTAGTGCTTTTGTTTCAAAGCTTCGAACCGTTTTTGCAAGTCGTCCATATCCTTGTCTATTTTTTTAGTAGAAGGAAGCATTGACGGCTTTGGTTTAAATGGAGCAGGAACCTTTTTAGGTGCTGCTGGAATTGGATCGGTAAGTTCAGCATTTTTTTCTTTACCTGCCTCGTTTTTCACAGTTTCGCCTACATTTCCACCATCATTATCATCATCATCATTTCCTTCTCCCTCTTCCTCTTCTTGCTCATCTGCGTACCGCTCTTCATCAGTCAACTCACTGAATGGAGCATTATAAGCTTTTGCAATTTCCTTGAGATACAGCACCACAAACTCAGGACTAGGCGGATCTGGATTCATTTTTTTCAGCACACCTTCAGACATGTACCCTTCTGGGTTCTCCAACGCATCTTTTGCAAAATCCTTTCCAAACTTGAGCGCAAAGATTTCCCGTAAATTGTGAAGTTCCTTGACTTCAGTCCTAGAGGAGCAGTACATGATCGTTTTGACGGCCTGCTCCAAGCTCTTGTCGCATTCTCTGTTTTCAAGCAACGCAATGCGCGCAAGCAACAGTTCACAGTACAGTTCCAGGATTTCTAAAAGCTCAACGTACTCGTCGCTACGGATAATGTTTTCGACACGGATTTTGGCGCTCTGCTCTTTTCCTTCGTTGAGCAAAGTGGCCATATCGCGGCGTGACTTTTTGCCTAGTGCAGTGTCTTTTTCTTGAATCAGGTGGAGACGATTGATGGCCATTTTGAGCTGCGCCTTTAGGCGTGAGGAAATGATAGTAGGCGGAGGCATTGTGGTAGTTCAGGTGTAGTTTAGTGGTGTCTGATAGTAAAATCTCACAATTATAGACTTATACTGGCTCAATTGGTGTTCTCAAGCAGTGTTTGTAGTGATAAATCTAATTATTTCTGTATGTGTATTTTGTTAAACGTGAGTGCATGGGTGTGTGGGATTAATGAAAAGTGCTTATCAAGAAAAAGTCAGCAGGAACAGAAAATTACACACGTTGCCACCAAAGAGTGGCTGATGTAAGCACCACCAACTCATATATATCGCAAACCATTTATACTTGTATTTTTTTTCTTTCTTTTTCTTTTGTACATACTACTTATTTATTCCTTTCCTAACCGATATCCCATTTACTCCTATTAAACTACCCTGTTGTTTAGAGAAACAGCTCAAGGAATATACTCAACATTTGTTTTTGGCTTTATTCAACGGATACTCCTATCTATTCTCAAATACCTCTCGACTGTAAATACAGACACACGAAAACACACGTACTATACTATTAACTCTAAGCAAGAAAAATGGCCTCTTGGTTATTCTCTTCATCAGCCCCTAATATCGATGAGCAAATTCTTAAAGCCACTTCTGAGAATTTGCCTACGGGCGCCCAAGACTTGGCCTTAAACCTCGAGATTTGCGACCTGATTCGGTCCAAAACTGTTCCAGCTCGGGACGCCATGCGGTCTCTGAAAAGACGTCTGCTTCATAAGAATCCAAACGTCCAGCTTGCCACTTTACATCTGGTGGATGTGTGCATCATGAATGGTGGAACTCACTTTTTGATTGAGGTGGCTTCTAGAGAGTTTATGGATACAGTGGTGTTGGTGCTCAAACCTCCTCAGGGACAGCCTAATTCTGATGTTCGAAGTCTTATTTTGGAATGCATTCAGAATTGGGCCTTGACATTTAAAGGCCAGCTCCAGCTTGAATATGTTGGAAAAGTATTTCAGCAACTTAAAAATGACGGTAAGCTTTTAGACATTACTGATTATCGATTATTCAGTCATCATTAACTAACACACATATCTAACATTATTTTAGGCTACACGTTTCCTGCACCCAAGAAAAACCTCAATTCCTCGTTTATTGATAGCGCGGCTCCGCCTGAATGGGTGGATTCAGACACCTGTATGAAGAGCGGTACTCCTTTTTCTTTTGTGAACCGCAAACATCACTGTCGCAACTGTGGTGGCGTATATTCCCAGAAATACTGCAACAACTATGCTCCTTTGCCTGCCTATGGTATTAACCAGCCTGTTCGAGTTTGTGACGACTGTTATGCAAAGCTCAAACACAACTCGAAAAAGTCCAAACATGATGCAAAGCATGGCAGTGCTTCAAATAATGGGCCTTTAGCAATTAGCAACCCTATAATTGATGAAGAAGAAGATGCAGATCTTAAGCGTGCTTTGGCTTTATCGCTTCAGGATGGTAAACACAATATTGTCAACAACCAAGCTCCTCTTCCTCCTACACCTTCTGCTAATTCGCAACCTGCTCGTGCTTCTAATCAGGCTACAATTACTAATGGGAGCAGCAACAATGAAGAAGATCAGTTTGACGAAGACATGAAAGCTGCTATTGCTGCCAGTTTGGCAGAAATTCAAGGATCTTCTAAGAATACCACTACCTCTGCTCCTAATCCAACCTCATCTTCAACTAACCCTGTTTCTTCCACTGCTTACACTTCGTACCAACGCCCTGGCTGGGAACTTTCCCAAATCGAATCTGACAACATCAACATGTATGCAACGCTTGTTGAAAAGCTAAAGAGTGCACCTCCTGGTGCCATTTTGCGTGAAGGCAAACTTCAAGATTTGAACGAAAGTATTGGAGCACTTCGACCAAAGTTAGCACGGACCCTTGCTGATGCAGTAACCAAGTATGACAATTTGGTGGATATGAATTCGAAATTGACGACTGCTATGCGGTACTATGACAGGTTATTGGAAGACAGACTGTCTTCTGCGTATGGTAGATATAGTATTAGTGGCTTTCAGCAACCGCAGCAAACTGGCTATGGATCGATATACGTGCCGCAACAACAACAACAACAGCATGCACCAGTTCAACCACAAGCCTCAGGCCAATACCAACAGTACCAATACCCACCATCTGCTCCTTCAGCCCCATCTGCTCCTTCTGCGCCAATGCAAACTCATCCTGGAAACTATCAACATACTGGCCAAGCACCTACATCTCCTCAAACACATTACACCACACCGCTCTCACCCAACATGACACCTTCGGCTCCAGTATACTCGCAACAACCCATGTATGCGCCCCAGTACGGGTCGCCATTGGCTCCTAATGCTCCTCCTTCTATCCAACACGTTGATTCCCCCGTTTCTTCAGCACCATCAGCACCATCCAGTGCACATCCACAAGCTCCTAATTACTCACAGCAATCACAACAACAACAACTTTCAGTAGATACCTCTTCTAGTGCACCGCCACCAACATATGCTGACCCTTCTTTGAATAACGGATCTATGTATGCTCCATATGGTGGTGCCAATGACGCTGGTGCTCCATCTGCTCCTTCGTATGCCCCTAATGTGGCACAGAGACAGGCACCACCTCCTGTTCATGTCGTGAAGGACGAGGCTCCGCTTATTGAATTATAAAATTGTTGAAACATACTGATACCAGTTTTTTTGGGCAAATTGTGCCTTGTCTAGTATTAATTAGTTGACAAAAAAAAAAATGATATGAAATGGAGGAAATTTTATATACATATAAATATATCAGTAATAATTTTTGAAAATAAACGATGATTATGATGAAAAAAAATGAAGATTAAGTTGAGTTGAATCAAATATATCTATTGTTAAAATAAACACATATTTTTAGCTATCGTTAGCATTTTTTTCAAGTGTGGTATTGCAATTAATATTCAAACAATAACTACCCAGTTACAGTTCAAAAGAAAAGAAAAAAAAGAAAAAAAAAATCGATTTTATCAAGAGAAATGTCAATACTTTATTAATCTCTCTGTAAACACACACACACACACACACACAATTAGATAATTTTGGGTATAACTTTTTGCTTTTTCTCTCTGTTTTAACTGTTTTCTCCAGATGTTGACAGTTTCTTCCAGATGCCAACATTTCAACCAAGAATATGGCTCACGTTCTTTTCATTCTTTTACTTTTGTCTTCATGTCCAAAAACAGTTTGTATATATATATATATATATATATATATATATATTATACATGATACTCATGGTCTATACTTTTTTATTTTGCTTTAAAATCTCTTTACTTATTCAAATATTCAAACAAACAAACAAATGTAAGATATAATTTAGATCAAATATAAGACATTGGGCATTAAGTATGACACGTGATATCCAAACGGCTGACTCAAACTAACATTCGGTTAATACTTTCATGTCAAAATCAAAAATATCAAAAAAATAAAACCCTCTATTGTCAAAACTATACTATCAACATTATCAAAAAAAACTATTTCATTGCTGATTATCAATTTACGCTCTCTTATTCATTCTTTATTGTATCCTCACTTTTTGGTATATAACTACAGGCATATCTCTCGCTCTTATTGTACTCTTTTTCTTTTTCTTTTTTTTTTTTGGAATTTGTAATATGACTGACATCAATAGTAATCCCACGTTATCAACCTCCTCTAATACCAATGATAATACCTCATCCAAACCTCTAACCTCTATATCCACATCATCAGCCTCAAATGCTCCACCGTCAGGCACGGGAGGAGCATCTGCAGCTGCGTCATCATCAACACCGGCTACAACAGCATCAGCACCAGCACCCGTAGCTACGCCAGCAGCTACCAACAAGCAACGGGCACTCGAAAAACTAAAAGCTGCTAGAATGCGACTTGCCCGGGCAGGCGTGACTTCTAGTTCTGTACATATTCGGAATGCTGCTTTGGCGGCCAAGGAGCGCGGAGATGCGAAGGATAATAGTAGCTCTGTAACGGATAGTAATGGAAATAAAAGTAATGATACCAATAATAATAATAATAATAATAATACTCATTCTATGCAAAGCGATACCATAACCAATATTAATGGAAAACGAGAGCATGACAATATTTCCAACCCGTGTACAACCTCTTCGCTTCCACCATCGAAGAAGCCTGTTAACGAACCTATTACAAATTCTTCTACAAATTCTACAAACACTACTGACCCTACCCAACACCGTAACGCCACAAAAGCGACTAACATAACTAAGATCGCACCTCTTCCGATCAACAAGAAGTTTGAAAAATACGTTGACTACGACTTCTCCAAGATTGCCGACACTTCTGGTGGGTTTTTCAATGAAGATCTTGACAAGTCCTTTGAAGAGCTTGTTGAGAAACAGCAACGGGAACTGGAGTCGCGCAAACTAGAGCAAGAACTGAGTATGCCGCCAGTGGTGTTGGGTGCCAACTCTGTGGTGCCGGTGTGTGCTGAGTGTGAGAGCAAAGATTTGGATTTCAAGTTGTACAACGTGTTTGGGTGCAAAGTGTGTCGGTGTTGTCGTGATGCACTACCTGAAAAGTATTCGTTGCTGACTAAAACAGAGGTCAAAGAGGATTACTTGTTGACAGATAGCGAGTTGCGTGATACTGACTTGTTTCCGAGACTTGAACGACCAAACCCGCATAAAACGACGTTTAATAACATGATGCTGTTTTTGCGATACCAAGTTGAAGAGTTTGCGTACAAGAAATGGGGCGGTGCTGAAGGGCTGGATGAAGAGTATGAAAAAAGAGTTGAGATGAAGAAGAAGAGGAAAGAGAAGAAACTGATGAAGAGAATGGAGGATATGAGAAGGAAAACGAAAGCTACAGGAGGGTATGCAGTGACTGAGGAACAGAAAAGACAAGGAAGACATGAACATGAGTGGAGCGCGGCGATGAGTGTTGAAAATGCGAGCGTGCCAGGAACGGTTCAAAGGAGGTGTGCTATATGTGGATTGACTACGGAAGAAGTGATGATGTGAAGAGTGAGTCGAAGAGGTAAATTTTTTAATTGGGTGCGTATGTCCAACTGTCGAAAAGTTGATGATGCCATTGTGATACAAGGATTAATTTAGAAACGCCAATGACGACATTGAAACAAATTCAAAAATTCAAAAATACAACAATTCAGTGTGAATTTGTCGAGACTAGGTTTAAAGGAAAGGCATACACCAGTACATAATAAGGACAAAAAGAGTTTATTTTTTATTCATTAGTTGCTTGCTTTAATATTGGTTTTTTGGATAGTATTTCTAAAAACGGTAGATGGTTTTGTGCACCAATCGAGAGTTTTTTAATCACTGGGAGAGTGCCTTTTCTTGACGGATTTAATGATTAAGAGTAAATTCGGTTGGATTGGACTGGACTATGGCCAATGGCAACTGATGGAGAAGTATGGGTGTAACGCTCCCTACGTAACGTCAACACTCAAGACCCTTTCTTCAGTCGTTCTATTTCTGCTGTAGAGACTGGTCTTTTGACACGTAGGTTGCTGAGGCACGGCTGTGCAAATCTTACCAGCCATATATATAAGTGACTTTGCAAGTATATATAAAACAAGAGATCAATACAGTCTTATTGAGTGTATTAGATTATAGTATATTAATTATTTTAATATTATTACATATTTGTTGTATTTATTATATTTATTGCCACGCATTCCCACCTTTTCAACAGTTTCTTCTTGTTTACGTGGATCTTTCTCCAGCTTTTTTAAGCATTTTGTTCAAAATTTTTTATTTTTTTCAACAGCAACTTTTGCCCAATTTTTTTTTTCTGACCACTCCAGCACTTTTGGTTTTGGGTTTTGCCAATTTTTCAAAACTACAACCATTTCTTTTGAACCAGCAATTTTAATTTGTTGTTATTAATATTAATAATATTATTTTATTCATTTATTATATCAAATTCTTATTTATTAATCACTCCACGTCTCTTCTTCTGTCGTAATGGACAACCCTTCTACGCCAAACAACCCTCCCTCGCTATATCCTGACCGTTTACAAGGTCAAGATCTTCAGCAACCCAGCCCTAATTCCAAACCTCATCTCCAAAACTCTCAATCTCAATCTCAATCCCAATACAACCATCCTCTCTCTTCTTCTACAACCCCTTTCAAATCAGAACCCCCATCAAACCTTCCAAATCCTAACCCTTCCAACCTTTCAAACCCTCCCTTTTCCATCCCATCCAACGACGAAGCCATCACCTACAACACTCCTCCACCATCCCTGCATCCAACCGCACAACGCCATGTCTTCACCCTCGACTCCCAAAAGGCTCTTCTCAAAGAAGTGACACTTCTCCGTCCGTACCTCCAGCCTGAGATGTGGGACTCCGTCACGAACCGGTACGGCTGGTGGTGCTACAACAATTTTAATCCTAAAAGAAGGACAGTGCCGAAAGATCGGTTACGTAAAAAGGTCAAAAACATTATGGCCACGTACCATTTGAAAAAGTCGTCGTCAATTCCTCCAACAGGGACGGCGGGTCTTGGTCCTTCTGCTGCGTCGGCTACTGCCAAAATGTCAAAAAACTCAGCGTCAGCGTCAGCTTCGGCAAACTATTCAACTAATCATAATCATCATCAAATGTCTTCAGGTGTACCGATACCACCCTCTTCACATAGATCTTCAGAAACGTATTTACCTGAACCTGCTGATGATATGTCATACGACGCAGAAACTGTAGAACTGATTGAATCAGTCGTTAACCAGTACACACAATCACTGGAAATTTCGTCTTCGAGAAGGAATAGTAGGAACAAAGGGTCAAAAGACACGTCGAGTTTGAGTCAAACTCCTGGTCCTGCTAGTCAAACTCCTGGGCCTGCATCTCGAGACTCTAGGTCTCCTAAAAGGACGCTCGATCCGTCTACTAATAACAATGCCTCTGCAAACGCGTCAGCGTCAGTTTTTGATTCAGATTCAGTATCTGCCAATGCATCTGTTCAAAATAACCAAAACTACCATCACAACAAGAGCCTTAACAATGCCAATAACCCCAACCAACATTACTCAACTCCATTAGGAATCCATGAAATGATCAATACTCCTTCCTCTTACCCTTCTTCTCCATCTTCGCATAAACGCCGACGAACCGACAGTTTCAATCCTCGTCCTGTTTATCAGCCTCCTTCGAATATGACGGATTCTATATTAGGCAATCAAACTAACCAGGGTATTCCATCAAACATATCTAATCTAGACATCCCAGCAAACCAACCCAACCAAGGCAAAACTTCATCTGCAAAAGCTACTGCTACTTCTTCTCCATCTGCATCTTCCTCATCTTCATCTTCGACAACTGGCGGTGGTGGAGCGACTTCATCTTCATCATCCTCTTCTGCTTCATGTGCTACGACCACTTCATCATCTACTTCTTCTGCAACATCATCTGTCACAGCTGGTTCCAGACCTTTCTCCTACAACAATGACTATACTAACAATGTCGACAATGCCAACAATAGCAATAACACTAATAATAATTATAACTATAATTTAAATGCAACAGCTACTTCAAGTGCTCCAACAGGCTACCCCATCTCTTCTTCTTCTTCGTCTGCAGACGCGTATTCTCATCATGGACAACGCGTTTCGTTATCTAACCCCATTTCGGAGCAACTTCCTCTCAACTACAATAGCAATAATCAAAGCAATAATAGTAACAATCAAAACAACCGTAACAATCAAAACAATAACAGTAACAATCAAGATCAAAATAGCAACAATAATCATAATAATGACGACAATAACGGTAATAATAGCCATCATCACCATGACCAGTGCGAATCAGGATCTCCAGTAACTGTGAGTACTACAACTTGTAGTAGCAGCAGTTCTTCTGGCCATGGCCAAGCCACTACGTCTACAAAAGTCAATATTGAAATTCCTGAAACCAGCGAAGACGACAGCGGCGAGCATCATCACCATCACCGCGATCACGAACTAAATGCCCATTCGCATTCTCACTCCAACTTGGGTTCCCATTCACACTCTAATTCCCACGTCAACTTACGTTCTCAGTCGCGCTGCAGTTCAGCCTCAAAAAGTCCTTCAGTGTCGGGTAACATCAAAAGTGATGCCCAAGCATCTGCATCAGCCTCCAAAAATGATGGAAATGGTAGGGCATCGGCTGAAGCTTCTGTAGAAGCCTCTACTACTACTAGTTCCAGTGGTAACTCGAACAATAACAGAAACGACTGCGACGTTTGTAACAGTAGCAATAATAGCAACGACAGAACCAGTACGAATAAGGTCGGTACTGGCGGTAATCAAAGTGATTCAATGTCTTTAACAACTTTTACAAATACGCTACGCGAAATCCTGACTGCAAACAATGCAGCACACATTGAGATGATGAAAGAGTTTGGATCGTCGTTGGGCAAAACACTGGGAGCTTCGTTGGGTGCGTCGTTGAGTGCGTCGATGGCGTCAGTCATGAATTTGAGTATTGAGAAGGTCGTAGAAGAGAAAATTGCTAACGCTACTCAAAGACAAGATCAAAGGAAAGGGCAAGGTTGTGGCCAAGGAGAATCATCATCAGGAGCAGAAAACGCATATGGACAAAGCGGACAAAATTTTCACAACTTTCAGAATGTACAAGGTGCCCAGCCAATACCCACAGAAGCTCAACAGCAATATGGTGCTCGACAATCTTCTGAACTTGTTGACTCTAACGTTCGACCAAGTAACAATTTTGACCTCAGCACCAACAGTAATGATAATTTTAATAACAATACCAATAATAGTAATAACAATAGCATCAGCAGTAGCAGACAAAATTCTGAGTTTGGAACAACCAATTCCACAACTTCGTCGCCCAACACGACAAGAAGAAACACACTTTTGGTGCCGCCATCAGGAGTTCAACAACAACAATAACTTTCTTTGCCGTCGTTGACTTCCACAGGTTTGGGTGCCAGAGGAAGTCAAGTTGATGAAATGGAGATTGATAGCGATGATAATGATAAGGGTAATGGTAACAGGAATAATAATGGTAATCCGTATAATGGAGATGGTGAAACTACAGATGACGGATCACAGTATTCTAGCGTTAACAATGCTATTAATAATACCAATATGAACGATGTTAACGATATCAACAACATGCAACAACAACCTCTTCCTCCAGCGTCGAGTATTATTAGAGCTCAACAGCAACAGTTTGAAGATTCTACAGTATACCCAATACAAGGCAATAATAGTCACAGAAGTAGTAGTAGTGGCAACAATTACAACGGCAGCAACTACAACAGTAGAAGTCGTCGAAGTAGTAGTCACAAAACTAGTAGTAACAACAACAGCAATAGCGCCATCAACAACACCGTCAACAGCCCTAACGTCATGAGCAGCACTTCCACGATCAACAGTTCTGAGAATAATCTTTTCCAAGAAATTGCTAACAAAACCAAGAACTCGATACTCACGCCGGCGGCGACCATTAACACAGCGGGACCTATGAGTTCACAATCAGGTTTGAAAGCGAATTCGCAATCAGAGCTGCAGTCGCAGCAAGAGCTGTTGGAGCAGCAGCTTGATAACGTTGAAGACCAATCGATTAAGCAAGCCAACAACATTGTGAACAACAATGTAAATAGTAGCCAAAACAATATCAACAACAACAGCAACCAACGTCAACAACAACAACAATCTGGTGATGAAGGGTCTGATCATCATCGCCATCATCAGAATGTTGTAGTTGATAGCAAGAACGACAGCAATAATAGTAACCATGAACATGTTGTCATTAATGTCAAAGAATACGATGACTCTGATGGCTCCAAAAACAAAAACAACAATAATAAAAAGAATAATACCAGCAATAACAGTAACAACAACTATAATCAAGATGATTTTTACAATCCTGCTCAAACTAACAACTCTTTGTTTCCTTCAGTTTTGAATCCTTTGTACACCAACAGTTCACAAGACCAGAACAATACTCACAGCAGTTCAGGTGGTCGTCACAATAGCTCAGGAAGTCGTCATGATTCAGGAAGTCCTACTATAAACTACAGCAATCACCTTTGTTCCACTACTACCAACAACAACAGTACTTCAAACAGTTTAAATAACCAGTCAGATTTCAAGCGTCCAAAGTCTCATTTACCTTTTGGATCGTTACTCAATTCGACTCCTAGCTCTGACCATAACAGTCACCAGGATTCGGCAATGTAATCAGCGAAACCGAGACATCTTTGAAGTAGAAGGAGATTAATAGTTTTGGCACCGATTTTTGAATAAAAATTATAGTTTTTTCCATGTAATTGATACTATTTGTTATAAAATTTAATTACCTTTTTATGTATATATGTATATTAATTATTGATACTTGTGTTTTATCTTATTTTCTTATTGTTTTGTTCAATTCTATTTTTATTTTCATTTAATTTTTGAGTCTCATAACTTTCAACACGCTCTAAGCCCAAACACACTCATACATACATTCAAGATTAACACTTCATATTCAAACTGTATACCACCCACTAACAGCTCAACTCTCAATTATTCATAAACAAAAACTATAAAAAAAATTAAGTTTTCCAGCTTTTTTTTGTTTGATTGTTCGTCAATCTTTCTTAGATTTCCAACTTTTTTTTTTTTTTCTGTTTGCCAATCTTTTTCTTTAGTTTTGCCAATTCTATTTTTTTTTTTTTTTTTTTTTTTTTTTTTTTTTTTTTTTTTTTTTTTTTTTTTTTTTTTTTTTTTTTTTTTTTTTTTTTTTTTTTAAATAAAAAAAAAAAAAAAAAAAAGGGAGAGAGGTGCTACCTGAATAAAAAAGCAAACGAGTTCAAATATTAATTGGATCCACCAAAACAGCTGAGCACAGTATGATAATGCGAGAGGGCATGTTATATCAACTAATGTTTTTAGTAATAAATAAAGAAATAAATAGTTATACGTAAAATAGGGACAAAAGGAACATAATGTACATTTCTTTTCATTTTCATATTTTTGGAAACTCGCAGATATGTGTTTGGTTGATTGATTGAAAAAAGAAAAAGGCCAATGTAACAAAGTGTAACAGATTGATGAAACTCTAGTTGATAATTACTTCATTATCAGCAGCAACAGTTGTAATAGTAGCTGTGGTAGTATCAGAAGCGATTCTTGGACTCAAGTAGGTATTACCTTGTATACCTTTGTTGTGTATAGTTTAATAAACGTGGCTATCTTTCTCCTTGAACTATATACATTTTTTTTTTCTTTTGTAAACGTTTATGAGGTTACAGGTTAGCGTGTTGAAGTGACGTCTCACGTATTTACAATAAAACCATGCAACAGTTGGATCACTTCTGACTGGAAACTGCTATTTCTTAAATTGGTGTCAATTAATCTTCATTTCTAGTTATTTTTGAAGATTTCTGGGTCAACATCCTTTCAACCAGTATCAAATTCCAAAGGTATATCAACTTTTTAAAGAACATTTTATTCAATCTATTAATCTGTAAATTAAATGCATGCCAACTATCTTATATGATACCGACATACGTGACTTCACTAGCCGTCTTTTAAATTTAAAGGATTATTTCTAAAACGACTTTTGAGAAGAGATTTTCAAAGAAAGATGCGCGAAATAAATGAATTGAATTGATTACTCAAAGCTGGATACATTTTCCATCAATAAACAATACTACTACTGTTTTTATTTGTGAGTTTGGAATCACAGCTATAATTCAAAAGCACAAGCTCTGTATGGCTTGAAATTACTGACAAACAATAATATAGATGAACAACGAGTATACTTTGTACTATATTTTACCAAAATCAATAATGTTTGAGCATTTATTGGAACTATTTAAAGGTACCTTTTTTTTTTTTTCAATTTTTATCAACATCCTTTTGTTAAATCAACAATGATACCCAAATAAGTTGTTGATCTGCATGTGTTCAAAACTTATCTTCAATATCATTAGCAATTAAGGCTGACTATTCACAAGAAAATTAGTGTGATGCCGTTTCTTTCTTTATTGTTTTTAAAAGAGTTTTGGTTCATTATTCAATTTTCTATTTTGGGATACCGTAGGAGTAGCACTATTATTTTGTTGCTTTTTTTTACTTTTTTTGTATACCTTTCAGTAAGTCAGCAAAAAACGCTAATTTTCACACTTGCCAACCGGCTTTTGACCTTTTAAGTTTATTTTATTATTATTTTTTTGGTTTCAGTATACTTTGAACTTCAAATAGCGTATTAAATCCTTCTAGCAAAGTATTTTTTGTATTTCCAAGAAGAAAATAAAGCAATCAAATTCAAAGACCCTTTGGATTTGCTGAGCTGGTTTTTTTTTCTTGATATCCCATTTTTTTTTTTTTTTTTTTTTTTTTTTTTTTTTTTTTTTTTTTTTTTTTTTTTTTTTTTTTTTTTTTTTTTTTTTTTTTTTTTTTTTTTTTTTTTTTTTTTTTTTTTTTTTTTTTTTTTTTAACATCATTTTATACTCAAACTCAAATTTGTTTTATTTTCGCCAAAAACTGACGTTTTTTTTAGTTGAAATATTATATTTACTTTAATTTAAATGTATTCAAAAACACGAAGTGAACCATGTGAAAAGTTCCGTACATCTTTTGTTTACAGTTGGTTCAGTAGTCGCAGAATGACCCCGTTAGCTTGCCGATTTTTACATTTAATTTGAATCTTCTTCGTTTCTGGGCACGTGATTAACGTTTACTGTTCACCTACAGCCAATACCCATTCAATTATAGCTTGCACGAATAGATATCTATATACCACTCTATTTGCGCACAAAAAAAACATATGTCACAGAATACCACTGTAGCACCAGCAATTTCTGAAATCTCTGTTCCAGAGACTGTTCATAAACATTCGCACACAAAATATCACATTGGCGGGCTTCCTGTCCACGTTTACGGCATTGAAGAAGCTACAAAGTCTTTCGAATCGGTGTCGTCATCATCTTTTTCGAGCCACGATGAGCTTGTTGTTTTTAATTTGATTCACCCTCGTACTCGTTCTTATGAATATACCAGTCAAATGGCACACTTGATTCTAGACGCATATTACCAAGAATTGACTAAAAATGAAAATGAAAAAGACGGATTAAGCATTCCTCCAGCAGTCGTTGCTATATTTGATTTAAGAAACCATGGTCATCGAATTGTTGATGAAGGTAACGCAGACTGGAAGCGTGGAAATCCAAAGCATGGCCAAGATATGGTGTCTGGAATAATGGGATCTGTGCAAGATGTAGAGTTTGTTATGGATCTTTTGCCGGCATACCTTCCACAAGTACTTACTACTACAACTACTGTTAAGGATACCATTCAGCAAATACCCAAAAAGATCTGGAATATTGTGTCTGGAGTTTCTCAGGGTGGTCATATTGCTTGGAAAGTCGCTGCTCATGCTGATCCTTCTAACCCTGACACAAAGAAATGGAACTTGTTGGCTGCCATTCCATTCATTGGATGCCCAGATATCACCACCATGTTAGTCCACAGAATGCTTAACCAAATCTGCCGACTGTCGAGGGATGACGCCCGCGAGCTTTTAGAAACTAAAGTCTTGTCTGATCCTGCACTTCCCTACAAATCCGCCGCCTTTTTTACATACTCCCAATTGGCTGCTCGGCTAGAAGCTGCAGGTGTCGAAGACATTTTTTCAAAAGTTTTCCCGACTTACTGGCCACAGCAGCTTCATGACTTGGTTTCTGCAGAAGACCGCAAAACGTATGAAACTGTTAAACAGAATATTGGAAACGTGCTTGTCATTAATTCTAAAGAGGATCCACTGGTTCCTTCGTGGATCACTTATGAGTTTGCTGAAAAGTATCCTTCAACCTTGACTGGTAATTTAAAGCAGGAGAAACCGTTTGACAAGACTTTGGTAGAAATTGATGGAATTGGACATGTGACTACAAACGAAATGTTGGATATGGCTGTTGAGTATGCCATTAAAGTTATTCAAAATCGACAAGTCTATGGGAAAAAATGACAGAAATCAGTTGTCGCTGATTATTGAATTAGATATGGGTTTATATTGTTTTAGATATTTTTTTTTTACTCAAACCCATATGCTTTTTGTAATGGAATGATGCCAATAGACATTTGTAAACTGCAAATTAATACAGTCTGAAATTCATAAACATAACTTTTTTTAAAAAATACATAAAATAGTTTATACAACCAACTATAGCTTTTGTCCTTGGAAATCAGCAAAAGGACAATGTCAAAAAAAGAAAACGGAACAAAACAGCAATACACTTAATTAGCTTGCACTAGTTGCGACATCCTACCCATATATATTTTTTTAACCTGACTGCAAACTAAATGAGATCTTTGTAACAGTATCTAAACGTCTTGGTACACTAAAGTGACTATGCCCAAGAACAAAAACTTCCATCTTTATTTGTACTTATTTCTCATTTTTGCTTCTTTCATAAGAATGAGCCCAGTATTTTATCTTTACGTGATTAATGAACATGTTTATATATATGATACACAAAAGTCAAGTATATGAAAATAATGGAAGAATGTTGTATAGTCGAGTAAAGGCACGTCTGGTTGTATCAGTTTTGCACGATACCTTCGACAATGATTTATTCAAATGGCCCATATTTTCTGAATGATGTTGATAGTTTCGAGACGCTGCCTAACATTTAAACAAAAAAAAAAAAAGCGCACACAACTCACTTCTCAGCGACATATTTATTCAAAACTATAATAGTTACCAGTATTTTGACACCATAAATATAGCCCATAAAGTAAATCATGCCAGCTCATTGTCTTCTTTATTAAGATTTGAAAAAACAGTCACTTAGTTTGAAATCTACTAACTGTGTGTGCACAACTCAAGAACATTCGACTTTGAATGGAGATAAACTGAAACTCTTGAAGATTTTATTGGTTTTTTTTTTTTAAAATCTAAATTCATGCTTATATTTTAAATATAAAGAAGAAAAGCCAAAAACACTGAAAGTGCACCAAAAAGTATCAAAAGCTGGCCGACTAGCAATCAATACTGGAACTCAGCTACGTTCCCCCCCCCCAACTGTTTATGAAAGTTGATGATTTGGATTCCTCATCTTTATCAATGCTTAATTATTTGGCTGGAAAAAAATAGCCCAAAACGGGATTTTGGACAAGACAAAATTGTTTCCAGGACAAAAACTCAAACATCAGTTCACTCGTGTATGATTTCAACATTGCTTGCGACTTGAAGGATAGTTTGATTAGTAAAATGATATTTAGTTTTGGTTAAACTGAGAGACAGTAACAGCTACCAAGATTTTGATCTCACAAAACTAATACTAGCTAAGCTAATCTGTACCCAGGTCTTTATGGCTTTAAAATTTTGCTATTTAGCTGAAAAGCATCTTTAGTTTTGATTCTTAGTTTTTGCCATTTTTACAGCATTCTAGACTGATTCAATAATTGAGGTAAAAAGAATAGCATTCAGTTTCCACTGAGGTTTTACTCATAAAGTCTTTGTATCTCAAGCATCAGCTGAAACGAGACGCATTTCTATTTTTATTTTTTTTTGTTTTCTTTGGTCAATTGCTTGTAAGTTGCGAGATGTTTCATGATTATAAAAGAAAGAATGTATTTGTATATAAATCTATCTACTACATATCTTGTGTGCGTCATTCTCAGTTTTTTTGCGGCTTTCCAGTGTGTGTCTGCATATATATATAAATTCAATTCAATAAATAAGCTAAAACAAAAAATGATAAATATAAGCGAATAGAGTGATAATATAGTAAAAAGTCCAAATAATAATTTTAAGTCAAAAAAAAAAAAAAAGGAAGTAATAATAAAAAAAAATAATTAATCAAAACATGAAAAAGAATAAAAACAAAATGCAAATACAAAATGAGAAAAAGTGAAGATGGTAATAATAATAAAGACAAGAATAAAAAAAAAAGTGAACAAAAGATAAAACGGAAAAAATATATAAAAGGGAGTGTATTTGTAAAATTCCCTTTTTTTCTTTCCCGAAACTTTCTAAAAATGAGCTTTTCGCAGTGATAAACTTTTTGCTGGTGATAAGACTTAACTAATAATGGGACGTAGCTGGTAATAAGACTTTTACTGGTGATAAACTGGCATCGATGAATCAAACCCGTTATTCATAGGATATCTGTTATTAACAGGCTGCCCTGCTGCTCCATACATGCCTTCACCAAAACCTCCTCCAAAAGCCGGGTACTGGTGAGCGGAAGGAGGACCTCCAGGCCCGTTCATGCCATTATTCATCGCTGAATTCATGCCACCGGCACCTCCAATGATTCCGCCACCATTAGGGCTAATTCCACCCATCATACCGCCAACGCCGCCACCAATACTAGAACTAGGCATCATCATGGGTCCACCATAGCTATAATTGGGCGGGAGTTGGGATAACGATTGCTGTTGTTGTTGCTGTGCAGAAAAAGAGTGGTGTTGAAAAGAAGGAGGAAGACCAGCCATTGAGGAGAATGAAGAATGTTGTTGAGTTAACATTGGACTTCCTGAATTGGTATTAGCATTACCACAGCTGCCATTGCTGTTAGCACTGTTGCTATTACCACCACCATTGTTGTTGCCACCACCACCACTACTACCACCGCCACTGGTATTAACGGGAGTTCCTGTATTAGTAGTAGTATTATATCTCCAACCATGGTTAGGGCCAACACCAACGCCACCTTGCTGAGCAGTCATGAAACCAGGTTGTTGGCCTCCTGTATGTGGTACTGGTGGTGGCAGTGGGCCACCACCGCCAACAAAGCCTCCATGGAACTGGCCATACATGTTAGACGGTGTGAAATTGATTCCTCCATTAGCAACGTTCGCAGCCGCAAGCGCCATAGCGTTTGTTTGTCTGGTATTGGAATTGGTCTTAGCATTTGTAGGAGCAGAGGCACCGCTACCGGCAGTAGTTGTCCCAGTTGTGTTACTAGCACTAGCTCCACCAATACCGGCACCAGCACCAGCACCAAGACCATTGCTATTGCTATTGGTATTGCTATTGGTATTAGTATTAGGATGAGCAGTGAGACGACTAGTATTAAGCGGGAATCCGTGATCTTCAGTACTGCTTGGGCTTCTAGAATCCCTTGGACCAGTATTGTTACTGTTGTTGCCATTACTGTAATAGCTAGGACGTCGTGGTCCATTAGCGCTGCCACCGCGGTAACTGTTACTTCGACCATTTGTTGCTGCTGACGCTGCATTACGGTTAAGTGAACCGTTAGCATTGTGTGGCCCAACATTGTGACTATTAGTCATGCTGGCGGTGGTGGTTGTGCTAGCAGTGTTACTGTTACTATTATTGCCATTATTACTGTTACCATTGGAATTGTTACCAGGACTGTTACTGATGTTACTGATATTGGCTCCAGTATTGCTAGTAGCATTGGTTGGCGAATTGGGATGGCTAGCACGACGGAAAGGTGTTTGAAAATTAAAGTTGCCAGAAGAACCACTATTACCAGAGCCAATAAACCCATAGTTGCTGCTGATGACAGTTCCCGGGGAAACATGAGAACTGTTACCAGCAGCACCAGCAGTGCCTGAACCAGCTGCTGTAGAAGTGACGGTATTAAATCTTTGACCATTCATTAATGACATTTCATCAGCACCATCAACTTCGCCACCGTTACTTGCAGAGTTTGCATTTGTTGGCGAAGACAAAGAGCCTGTGGCAGAAGCATTAGTAACAGACCCAGCTGTTGCTGTTGTAGACACATTTGCATTTGCTTGTGTTCCTGATGCTTCACTTTTTTCGCCAGCAGTAGCAGCAGCGGCATTAGCGTGAGTGGCACACATCCAAATACGAGTTTTGTAAATTCGAAACAAGTCTCGCACAAGTTCGCGGAAATCAATTCGTTGGTCCGCCGAATAAAAAAATGTCAGCTTGCGACGGTCCCACTGGTACTCGGCGTCCACCACACGCATGTTGAGACCTTTTTCGTATACTTTGGATGAGCACATTTTAATAGCTTTGTCTTCGTCAAGTTCTTTCATCAACAGCTGCTGGATCTCGTTGTACTGGGCGTAGCGAAGAATGGGTTTGGGTGAGACAATAGTAATATTTTCTGGCGACAATTTGTTACTGCTGCTGTGACTGATAGTGCTGTTGTTATGATCATCACCAGTTGTAGCAGAATTGGTATTATTATTATTATTTGTAGTAGTAGTAAGACCAGCATTATTACTATTTTCCTTATTATTGTCAGCAGTTTCAGCAGGCGAGCTTGGTTCCGAGGGATTTTGTTGAAGCGCGGCCTGCTGATCACTAAACTGTTTCCACTTGATCCACCCAGCTTCTTCAGGTGTCAAACTCTCTTTAATAACTTTACCCAAGTCACGGCCACGATCGGCGTCCACCATCACCAAGTCGCCATAGTGCACGTCAAAGCCAGAGGATTCCGGAATGTGGAAAACGTCAACGCGACCGCCTTTGAATTGCACAAGGTACAGTTTTGTGCATACAGTGTTTATAAGAGACGGCAAAGCGCGCTGGATACTTGGCGATTCCAGGTACATTTCGGAAAAGTTGTAGCCGTTGTTTCTGTTGAGTCGGTCAACACTAAAATAGGCATCAATAGCAGGATCCAATTGTAAATGTTGTTGAAGCATTGGATTTGGTGCAGCGTTTTGTTGGTGCTGTAGGTGCTGGTTGTGATGTTGATTATGTCCATGACTGTGGCTGTGACTATGTCCATGATTATGGCCATGGCTATTATGATGGTGACCGTTGATGGGAATCGAGTGAGCATTCGTCATGTTTGCAGAAGACTGACGCTGATGGGTCTGAGAAGTGTAAGGCTGACGATAATAAGGTGGTTGAGAGAGGTTAGTTTGGGGTGCCCCTCCAGTAACCGCGGTGGCGGTATTTGTAGAAATGGGGGAATCTGGGTTTGATGATGAAGGATTAGGATAATTGATGTTTGTGTTCATGTTGGCCACGCGTTGTTGCTGCTGCTGTTGTTGCTGTTGCTGCTGCTGCTGCTGGAGTTGTTGAAATTGTTGGTGTTGATGCTGTATTTGGTGCATGTGTGAGTCAGCAGGAGTTGCCAATGAGTGACGACGAGCAGGATCCCATAATCCATTAATGATCGTACTCGACAAACTCTGGTTTGCAGGAGGCTGGATATTAGATGGGAAACTGAAATTACTAGTGTCATTTGTAGAAAACTGACCAAACGCGTCAACAAAGTCTTGGCCTTGTCGATGCATACTAGTGTTGTTAATATTAGTAGAAGAGGTATTACCAGTATTGAAAGAAAAAGACCCCATCGAGTATTGGTTGATAGAGTCAGTAAAAGGGTCTTCAGAAAATGGAGCCAGTTTAGAGATGGAGTCACGGGAAGTCAGGCGTCTTGAATCATTATGCGAAAACGAAAGTGAGCGAATGCTACGCTGCTGTTGAACCGCTGCCGCCACAGAGGCCATCGGACTTCTTGGAGACCCGGACGAGGATACGTGATGAAGAGAGCTGATCATGTCAGGTGTAGGCTTTGTAGAAACAGAACAAGTGTCTTCTCCGTTATCGTTCGAAGAAAGAGACGAAATGGAGGGAGAATCGGGAGAAATTTGGTGAGAGTAAGCTGAAATAGAGTTTGTTTCCAAACCAAGCGGAGGATTTAAATTGTTGGTTGAATTGGCATTAGGGTTTGATAATACATGGCTTGAAGTTCCAGGCGCAACCATGGAAGAAAGAGCCCAAATATCGAGATTAGGTCCATTTCCAACGCCAGTGCCAATGCTTCCGCCAGCACCAATACTTCCAACGCCACCACCGCTTCCAGTCACCGGGACTGGGATTTCTGCTCCAGGTATTGAAGAAGACAACGATTTTTGGTGAGCAGTTGCAGATGAAGGTCTCTGTTCTCCAAAAATAGACATGCCTAGAGCAAATGCAGACGCGCGACGCGGACCTCCAATGGCCCTAATGTTTCCAGGACCTGCTGAAGACGTAGAAGACGAGGAAGTAGAAGGTGTGCCGAGAATTCCAGAGATGATAGGAGAAGCAACAAGTTGAGAAGTGGTAGTAGTAGTAGTGGTAGTGGTAGCAGAAGAGGATGCTGATGAAGATGATGCGGAAGATGGCGCCGAGTCAGGCCATGGAGCTTGACGATAAAAAGGAGGAGCAGCAGTGGAAAGGTTATTATTGTTGTTTTGAGATGAAGCGGGAGATCCTGGCAAGATAGAATTAAGGTTAGCGCTTGTGAGAGAAAAGTCAGAAGTTGGGCGCAAGAATGCCAAAGAGTGTCGATGATGCAGAGTTCCTCCAACACGAGAGCCAATAGGTCCGTGGTCAGGACGGGTGGCGTTGTTTGGAGAGCTGATACGTGAAATATCGGCCGAGTCATTCGACTCTGATAACGCTTTAGAGCCAGTATGGGACAGAGCAGAAAAAGATGCATTGACTGGAGAAAATGCTGGTACTTCGGGGGTGGGCTGGATTGGGTGAGCACTTTGAAGGTTTTGAGCGTTTTGAGCTTGTTGGAACGGTTGAGTAGAGTCTGCCATGCGAGGTCTGCTTGAAAACTCTGCAGCATAGGAAGGACGGCGAGAAGAAAAGTTTGAGATTGAAGAAGGCGTGACAACTCCAGGCCCTAGAGATGAAGCACCTCTTAGCGATTTTGGAAGAAGGTCCAGTGCGACAGAAACGTCAATCAGCGAGCTGTTTTTAGAAGAGTCGAGGGTGTCTTCTTTGAGCATATGGTTTGAGGGCGACAAGGATTTTGGAGAAGATGGTGTCGAGTGTTGTTCCTGTGGAGAAAGAGTTGAAGAGTCCAAAGACTGTTTTTCAAGAGACTTGGGCACTGAATTGTTTGGAGATGTTGGATGAGACATATTAAAATAATTTATATAGATAATGTGTATAAATAATAGGTGGCAAGGCGACGTCAAGTTGAAACAAGGCTGAAATGAATTTAGAATGAGATTGGAATGAAATTAGAATGAACTAAAAAAAACGGAAAGAAGTGTTGATTTATCTAAAAACAAAAGGTGTATGTCTAATATAGTTGAATTGAAGAAGAAGAAGAAGAAGAAGAAGAAGAAGAAGAAGAAAACAAGGAAAAAACAACAAAAAGGACGATTCTAATGAGAAATGAGCAAAATTAAAAAAGGGTATATGAAAATGCCCAAACCAGGCAGGGGTTTGAAAAAAAAAAAAAAAAAAAAGAACAAATGTATTTATGTGCTCGAAATAGAAAAGAATCTCTAGAAGAATAGGGTCTTGTTGAATTGAATTGAAATGGAATTTTTGTTTAAAAAAAAGGAAAGGAAATTAAGATGGAATTGAGAGTTGAGGCGACTGAATTCGAATGGTCGGAGTAGTTGAAAGACAGTAGATAAATCAAAAAAGCGCTAGAACTTGAAGTAGAGACAAGTCTTGGGAAATGAGTTTCGTAAAGCTTTTTCAATCAGTATTTCTCAACTTTAGTCAACTTTTATCAAATTCAAATGGCTTGTGGTGGAGACGTATATAGATATGATTATATCAATATATACATGTAATTGCGAGGAAATGTGATTAACAGGACTAATATAAATGTTACAAATATATTAGTTTGAGTAGAGGAAAGAAAAAAAGTCAAGTTACGTGCGATGAGAAAAAAGTGGATGGTGAGAGGAAACGTTTTTTTAAGGTGTAATTTTCTTGAAATATATTGTTGACTCAAGCTCAGGAAAAAATCCAACCCACCATTGCTTCAACATTTTTTTTGTATTTTACTTTTTATTTTTTATTTTAAAGAAATTCAAAGAAAAACATACGCAAAGCTTTTAAAGTTTACATAGAAATGGAATTGGAGAATGCACAATTGGGGCCGTGTTAGCTTTGATTTGTGAATTCTATTTTATTGGTTTTTTTTTTTTTTTACTTTTAGCTCTTGAAGTGAGCTACTGAAAGTCGTATGTGTAAAAAGCCTCTCTGCTTGAAAATGGAGGCAATTGGAAACAGATGAACATGTCATTGACAGTCATGGGTAGTAATTTAAAAGAAACGAGTAATTAGTCCTGACTGTAAGATTAGGTTGTAGGACGCGATGGGTATATTGGAGATATGGACGACGGTGTCAGGAAAACTTGGACTCTGATAAAGCCCCAGTACTTATCGGTCTCCTCAATCGTCTACTTCAGCAATCCATTCGCCACTCATCACACGACCCGACCTCTAAGACCCGGCGCTTTAACCCTCTCACTCTTTCTTGTGACCGAGAGTTCAACGCCACGGCTGATCATGTGGTACTATTATGTAATCATTATTAAACAAGGTTTATGACCCGCCGCCGCACGCGTGCGGCTTGAGAGTGGTGATATATATATATATATATATATATATGTCTGTGGGCTAGGGTTAAAAGTAATTGAGATTTACATTTGAAATTTATAATGGAATCGTCATGTGAAAATAAAATGACTTGAGCGGTTTTTTTTGAAAGGAAACAAAAGTGTGTGCGCTGGGGTTATTGAAGAAGCGCATAGTACAAGATTTTGAATTCACAGGAATTGCTAATAGCGGAGTGTATTGATCGATATAGAAAAAAAGTGTCACACGAGACGTGAGTCAAACAATGAAAATGTCCTATGCTAAGGAGATTAGGCTATATTTGCGCCATTTCACAGTGATAAGTTTTATCAAAAAAGCACTGTAACGTGTAGACAGTGTATAGAGATGTAGCTAGGACCTTTATGCTAAACTTACTCGTGTAAATTCAAATAAAAAAGCATTCATTAACCAGAAAATTTAAACCCATGAAACAATATAGCAAAAAAAAAAAAAAAAAAAAAAAAAAAAAAAAAAAAAAAAAAAAAAAAAAAAAAAAAAAAAAAAAAAAAAAAAAAAAAAAAAAAAGATTTAAATCAATGCAGCTAGCAAAATGACTGCCAGAATAACAACCAAAATAATCAGCAAGCAAAGCGCCCGTCCTCTCGAGCTCCTTTGATATTTAGCTGCCTTGTTGAGTTCCTGCGCAGCCATTCGAGTAGACCCTGCAACGTTGTACACGTTGGCTTCAATGTTATCTATAACTGCACCTTGCTCCGTCACAATGCGGCCCAAGTCTGAAAAGATTTCGTTCAGTTCTTCAATGCCTTGCTCGATGCCATGGATTTCGGATTCTCGTTCTAGGATTAACCGGCTTTGGTACTCTAATTCGTGTTGGTTTAATAATTCTTGTTCCTGTTGTTGCTGTTGAGCAAGTTCAGCATCGTAATCATCGTCGTCGTCATTTCCCTCTTCTTCACCTTCATCTTCTAACGCCGCTAGGTTTTCGTTCTTTTTATTGTTCCCAAGCTGCTGCTTTTCTTTTGCCAAAACAACCGACTTTCTCTGTCTCTCGGCCAAATCTCTTTGAATCTCTTGGAACTCACTCAACGCTGCCGAAAACTCTCTGGTCAATTTCTGTTGTGTAAACTTTTGTGCCGGCGAAATCTCTCTTTCCTCGATATCTTCCCCACTACCTCCCCTCTCCCATTCTGCCATTTCTTTAACCAGCTCCCCAACGTCCCTAAACCTGTTTCTCACATCTTCCGCCAACGACACGGCACGTTCCTCAATCGTCTGGCTAGCGTTGGGTTTGCCTAGGGCCTTCAGGTGGCTGTGCAGCGTGCCCAGGCTGGCATTGATGTCGAATAGGGAAGATGAAATGCGTTCGTTGAGCTGGTCAAATTCGGGCGAATCTGAGTACGGGATTTGGGATTCTAAATCAACTGTATCAACAAATGACATGATGGAATTAGTATTGGTGGGTGTAGCTCTTGTGATTATATTTGTGAATGTGCGTTAAGGCTTTGGTATCTATAGTTTTGACTCGTATTTTCACGTTTCGTAGAATTATTATAAACTCTTGTTATCTTTCAATCTGATAATTATGAATTATGAATTATGATAAAGTATAAAAAAAAAAAGATAAACAGTTTGTTGCGTCACACAGAAAAGCAAAAAGTGTGAAAAGCACGTTATACTGAGAGTATACATACATACATTTGAAAAAGTGAAAGTGTGATATGCACGTGATATTTTATTTTCCACTTTCTAATTTCTCTTTGAAAGGCTGCACAAACACTCTGAATCTCTGAATGGCATGAAATACATAAAAAAAACATCATGGCTAGACTATTACTCAAATTTCAAAAACCACTGGATACATGCCACAAATCTTTACTGATCATCAATCAAAAATCCGTAAATATTTCATTGGAATAAAACCAATTTCCCAATTAGGAAATGTGTAGATTGATAACTTCACAATCTGATTGGCTGGTCCTCATCTTTGTCGTATCTGATCGTAGAGATTGATCTTTTCAAAAGACTTTATATAAACAGAGTAAATCCTATCAAGCAACTTCATCTATTAAAACTATCGCCATTATTATAATCATAAGTTTATTCATATACATTTTTTTTTTCTAATTACAATATAAATATAAACACAACATTTACCATTAAAATCATTATTATTATTTTTTTTCTTTTACTTTGTTCCATGATGTCCCGCCGACACATCGCTAATATTGGTCGCGTACTTTGATGTGTACCCAGTCTCAGACCCGTTCGACGATCTTCCATCTTCATTATCTTCCACCACCTTCATAGTTGGTCCAACTTTTTCATCATTGTTGTCAATCTCACCTTTCTTGCCCTTCTTTTTATTCTTTGAATAATTGAGCGCAATGTCGTTAGCCTTTTCAAACAACTCTCGCTTCTCCTGTTCAGTCATTTCCTTTTCCATCTTCTTTTGGAATCTGCCGAGGAGCGGGAAATGGCCAGTACGTTCTTCATACATCAGAGCCAAAAAGATGCCCATAACCATGATCCAGTACGCATTGTACGAAATGACAGAGCCATAGGTGGCAGAGTTTTGCCAGCCAAACAAGGCGTTAAAAATCATCCATCCATTGTCGGTTTCGGGATTGCAGCAGTTGACGTGCCAGACACTCGATGAAATCTTGTAGGACCCAGGGCCGCTGCCTTGTTCGGCAACATCGCCGCCCGCCTGTTTAGCAAACTTGTACATTTCAAAAAACCAAACGGCGCGCGAGAAAAGGCCAGCGCCGATGAGGTAGATAAAGCAGGTGGATGCAATCAAAAAGATTTGAATAGACATCATGTTGCCGCCCCGGTAGATAACAAACCCAATCACGGAACCAGCAAGAATGCCGCAAATGACGGGGAGCGGAAATGCAGTAGCAGGAGTGTTGAGAGAAACACCGCCAATAAACACGACGGCCTCCAAACCTTCACGAAGAGTGGTGATAAAGGGCAAAACAGCGATCGAGTACTTCCTGGTCCAAGTGACTGGGTTCAGTCGCTTGTACCAAGGAAGCGTACCTTTACTTTCGTGCGAATCAACAAGAGCCTGTGCAATCTTGAGTCTCCACTTTTCGCGCATCTTGTTAACTCTGAGCATAGCGACACCCATAACAGTAATCATGGCAGACGCAATCATCGAGAAAATGCCTTCCCACAAATCTTCAGCATCCTTCCAGATATTGTGGCCAAGGGTGTAGAAAACGCCAATAAACGCACCACCAATGGCCAAGCAAATGATAAGACCCAGTGCAGCACCAACCCACACTTGGACAACCATGCGTTTGTAAAGGGCTCGGTCGCTGTTGGACGTGTTGCCGAGACCTTGTTTCAAGAAAGCGAGAATAACAGAAACAATGACAGACGCTTCGAGCGTTTCTCGAAACAAAATGAAAAAGATTCCCACTGCAAAGACGTTTGCGAGCATTGTGAAAAAAAAAAAATTAAATTAAATTAAATTGAGAGTATTGAAATGGATGTGAAAGAGTGCAACAATATGTTATTGATGCTCTTGTTATTAATGATCAGAGATATATTCAGCAGGAAACAAAAAGAATTTAAAGTGAGAAAAAGTAAAATTTGGGTTATTCAATAGAACAGTTGAAATGCTGAGTTTTTCAAGACAAAAAAGGCACAAGAAGTGAGTAATACCAATAATAATAAAAAAAAAGAAAGAAAGAGAAAGAAAAAGCAGAGGTTTTAAAGAAAGAATAAAAAATCAAAAACAGAAAAACGATTATTCAACCTCTCGGTTGTGCATTTTATTTGTCTGGGATTTTTTATTTTTTTTTCATTCTTTTTTTGTACCCAAATTTCGTTCCCTTTTTTTTTTTTTTTTTTTTTTTTCTCGGACGACCCGTTTGCTCAATTCAACTGCGTTTGACTTTTCAATTTGTGATATTCTTCTCTGGATGTATTTTCTTTATTTTACTCTTTTAGACGAAAAAGTCGAGCAACGCTTTGCGAACGTTTGGTTTCCTTTGGATGGCTTCTTTTGTACCTAATGCCTTGTTTTCATACCTTGTGTAGCTCAATGTGTATCCCGTTCTGTGCCCACTTCGTTTCCAACACATCCACGCACCATCCTTGATTGGTCTATTACCCAAAGTGTAGAAACCCAAATCCTCACTTTAATTTTTGTATTTAATCGTGTTTTTTCGCTATGTTCGCGTTGGTCTTTTTTTTTATTTTTTTTATTTTTGGCTTACTTTTTAAAAAAATCCAATTCAGACTTTTTGCTCTTGTCTTTTTCTTTTTTTTTTTTTTTTTTTTTTTTTTTTTTTTTTTTTTTTTTTTTTTTTTTTTTTTTTTTTTTTTTTTTTTTTTTTTTTTTTTTTTTTTTTTTTTTTTTTTTTTTTTTTTTTTTTTTTTTTTTTTTTTATCCTGGTACTCGAATCTACTCCTTGGCTTTACCTTTTTTAATACCTCTAAATTTTATTTCCTATCTGGGTAATTACCCGGTTCACTCACCACTGGTTTTCTTGATTCTTTTTTTTTTCTTGCCCTCAACACAAACCATGTCTTGTGGGAATATCCCAACGTGCTGTTTGTGATGTGTTATTTTGCTGTAAAGAGCCAATTATTCCAAGTAGTCAAGTAGTAGACTCATATGTAATGCCAATTTTTTTCATTTTCTTGGTACAAATCTTTTTTTCCTTTTGCTATTTTTTGTATTTTTTTGTATTTTGCCGTTGTTGCCAATTTTCCGGGTTCAAGTACAAGAAAAAAAAAACTAAAATAGTCATGAAATAAAATGTAATGAACCAGACAAATAAACAAATCAGATTGTGATTCGTGGTATATCTGTTTGGCAAACCCCGTTCATTACCATTTCAATTCACACCGAATTCTCGCTCTTTTTATTCTTGTTCCGGTTTATGTCAAGTTAATACTAGACCAAAGTAGATAGATATTCATGCCTTGAGAAAAAAGTAAATGGTTTGGTTGTGTATAAGTTTCTTGCCAAAGTTCCATTCAACTATTTGAACACTACTCACTAATCACTTTGGAGTGCCATCAAGTCATTCGTCTGTTACTCAAAATGGACTGATCAATCTGATTTTTTTATAAGATTGTTGTGCGTGTAACGACTCACATACACATGCGCACTCCGGTATTATAGTACTGTATACATTGTATATATATACATGCACAACTGTATCTATCTGATCAAATCTCATCTACATGCTTACTGATCTGATCAACTGATTGATTGATATGATCCACCAACACTCCTGATTGATAATTAATTGATTGATTAATCTGATTTCTAAAACACAAACAACCATCCAACTAATTAATCTAATCCATCAAAAGCTCATCGATTGAAAATACACAAAAGTAAAAAATCGTATTAAATTAAGTATAAAACAAAGTAAAGAAATAAAATAATTATAACAATAATAAAAATAAAAATAAAAATGAACAACACATTCGTTTTTTTTCCTTCTTTAAATCTTCAAACCCTTTTGTTTCTTTTTTTTTTTTTTTTTTTTTTTCAGACATTTGCCTTTCCCTCATCATCTTTTTTTCTTTTTTTCATTATTTCCACGTTGCGCCTCGATTCATCGCAATTCCGCCAGCAGGCGATGAAAGCACTGCCGCATTCTTGTACGCCATATTCTTTTGGTACTCCGGCGGCTGTCCGTTCACATACACCTCTTCCACCTCCTGGTACCCTCCGTCGTCATTGTCCATGCCGCTACGGGTCCGGCGCATCTGCAGCGATCCTTCTAACCTCGGGTCGTGCAAGTGCACCGACACCGAGCACCCGTCTTTGGAAATTATAGGGACAGAGAGAACTGGATTGGAAACATCCTCGATCGGCGCAACTCCCCAAGGCCCTTTGGCTGGCGGGAAATTGAAAACTGACGCGTTGAATGTGGTTTCTGCAGAATGAGTGGTGCCGACGAGTGAAGGTGAACTGGACGAAGCTGTACCAGCTGGCTCGGCAGAAAACCCGGTTTTGAAAAACTCAGGGGTAGATGTGTTGGTGTTCAAATTGCCGCTGAGACTCAGGTTGTTGACGTTAGAACCGGCTGGGTTCATGTTGAAATTGGCATTGATGTTTGGGTCTAAAAGTCCTGTCGTGGATCCTTTTAGATTTGCACCACCTCCTTGCGACTGCATCCGCAAATTGTTATCAGGACTAGGAAATCCTGGCGCGCTTGCGCTACTGTTGTTTGAATTGGACCCTGATTTGGGTGTACTGGAATGCGCATAATTCACCGCGCTCGACGCTGTGTTTGATACAACTGCCCATAACTTGGCTGCCTCCTCTTCGGTAAATTCAACAATGTAGTAGTACCCGTAGTTGACATACTCTTGTAGAGTATCGGCCATTCCGTATCCAATTCCACTACTGTTGCCACCGGCTGCATTTTCACGACCCGCAAATGCTTCTTTGACTTGTACACCAACAGGCTTCAACAGCTTTTTGCGTAAATGCGACCGGCTTTTTGGTTTGGCAGGAATGTTCAAATCATTGCTAGAGTCATCAGTCGACAACGACCGTGAACGCAACGAGACTTGGTCTTCTTCCTCAATACCAGTAAACAAAACCATATCCTTTTTAACAGTAGTCACTTGGTCACTCTGCTCGTCGTACAAATGCACAGTAACAGTAAAAAACTCGTGCACGTACACGTACCGCGGCTTGGTTTTGCACTGGCCAACCAAGTTCGACGTGCTGCCGTTAGCAGGTGTCGTCAGTCTAACGATACTCTTGTGCAAAATCGTTTGTCCGTGAAACAAAAACGTGCAACTTGCAAAGCGCTGAACATCATCAATTCCAAGGAAAATGTCGCTGTCGGAAGGATACGAAACAACCTTGTTGCTAGAATCAATCTTGCAAATCCTGATAGACGAGCGGGTCGGGTCTGGATTATAAAGCTGTGTAAAGTATCGCCAGACATAGTGGTTCAAATGCGAAAAAGTACGCGCAGTAGCTCCCAAGTTCTTCATGCTTTCTGAAGAAGAGCCAGTCGCAAACATGGCTTGAATCATTGACATTTGTTCAAACATGTTCATGGAATCCCACGACTCTGCAATCTCTGGAAACTTTTCGAGTTCCACCAAAAACTTGCATCCACCTGTTTGAAACGTAAAGCTGACAGGAAGCAACGACTGCGCAACAACAGCCTTCATTTTGTAATTCATAATGACCTTGAGGTAGTGTGTTTGTTGACGATTATACCCTTTCATGAGCTTAACAACCTTGTCCTTGGCCGGCGAAACGTATGTTTGCAAATTGCCGCACTTGCGAATCTGCTCGACGACATGCAACAAGAGGTGCAAATGCACAGTGAGTACTGAAATGTTCATGCTTCCATCCCGGCCGTTTCGGTACAACGCAAGTTCTTCAAACCTTTGGAGCACGTTGGCAAACGACGATTCCAAAAAGGAAAGTAAAGAAGCGTCAACTTCGCAAGCCATGGCCATGCGTAATAAAAAGGTCATTTCCAACAACAACGTGTCTTCCTCTTCTTGGTTATCTTTGTATGCTTCAAAAAAGATAATGGGAAACAACGCAAGGAACTCCTGAAGTTGGTTGAAATTGAAAAATGCTTGAGGCTCACCATTGATTATGGCAGGAATGTTGAAAGGGATTTTGTCCTGGAAGAAATTGCCATTGCGAACTTTGGTTATATTAATACCTTCCAAAACCACCTTGAGTCTTTCAAAAGCTTCAGACGACCATGAGTACTTTCCTTGAGCCGAAGGGTTTGCAGGGTCTGGCTGAAAGTTGTAGCAAGATGGGCCTCCAAGAAGCACGTTCATTATAGACCTGACCAACCCGTCGTGTGCTATGCTATTGATGTCGATAGGAAACGAGTCTGGCAAAAAGATTGTGTCGAGCTCCAAAAACGGGTTGAGGTCCACAATGCCATACTTTCTTGAAATGGAATCAGAAAATTGGCACTTGACCGAATCGTACTGAGACATGTTGGATGTGCAATTCGAGTACCACTCTCGGTCTTTAATTCCCTCGCTGCGCCGCTGAAACACAGAACCTAGAGCTGGATTGGTACTCTTGATTCGGTCAAAATTCGAAATGCCTGTACAAAAGATCCTTGAGTTAATACGCACTGATTGACGACTGGCTGTGCAAACCGGGCAAGGACAGTCGCTGCCCAAATATGAGCTGTATCCCATTTCTAATGATTGGGAAACCAGGTCGCCAGCCACAAAGCCTAAATATGCTTTAAATGTCGCAAACTGTTGCGCATCAGCATCGTAGCAGGCAAACCCTGTAGATCCAAGCTGCTTAAAGTCGTCAACAATGATTTTGAAAAAGGATCGTGCAACAACTCGTTCTCCAAGCTTGGATTCTCGAGGAAGGTAAAAGACTGGAAACTGGTTTTCTCGCTTTTCTCGCTCACTAGGCGGCAAGTTTAATAAAACCAAACTGATTTGGATCAGCTCTACGTCATTAATGACATAGGTATTGCAGTCATCAATGACGAGAGAAAATAACAGTTCTTGAAGTGTTAGCAGTTTACCAAGACAGCGCAGCTGGTAGACCACTTTAGACTTGAAAACGTTATCAATAACGTCACGCTCAACGTATGGGGCTGATTTCAGCAAACGAGCCATTGGAGCGAAGCTGAGCATGTGAGCTGCAACCAAACGAGGCGAGACGTATTCCAAATCAACTGTTTGAGTTGAGTTACATTTAGGGCAAACAAGGTTATCAGATTGGTGGTGAGAATTGGCATTAGAAGAGTTATTATTATTATTATTATTATTATTATTATTATTATTATTATTATTATTATTATTATTATTATTATTATTATTATTATTATTATTGTCGTTGTAGTTGTTGGTTGGGTAGTTTTCAGAAAATGCATAACAAAAGTTTTCGCAAACAGGTATCGATACAATTCCAGTTTTCAACTCATCTGCACCGTTATTGCCATTGCCATTTCCAACTCCTCCATTCTCATTTTCACCAGATTGTCTAGCAGCTTCAGTCAGTTTGTTTAGCTGCGTTTCAAACTCAGACGCGTCATGGATCCCAAAGGACTCTAGAATGTCGTCAAAAACTGATTTGGGTCAACCCTGGGTCCGAACTAGAAGGTTGTTGAAAATGGTTATTGAAAGGCATGGTTGGGTTGTTATTGATGTTGGCGTTGTGATTGTTGTGAGCGTTGTGAGCGTTATTGGTATTGATATTTCTGGTATTGGTATTGTTGTTAATTGGATATGCTGTGTTCTCGTTGGACGAATAGACCGGAACTTGCTGGAAATGAGACTGTAGAGACTGCTGCTGAGACGCTTGTTGGCGAGAAGACGCCGGGTCAAGCACACGGTTATCAGATTGGAGATATAGACTGCGAGGCAAGTCACTCATGTTAGAGCAGGGATGCTAAAGAAGCAACTCAAGCTGGACGTGAAGAGAAGAAGAATAATAATAAGAAATACAACAGAATTAGACATGGAAGAAGCGAATGATTAAGCTTTCTTGTTTGGTCCAATGTATGAGCGTGCGAGTAAGTGGTAGGGTTAGGTCACATCACGTGGTTATTACTTTGGAGGATTTACAGTTGCGAGGATTTACAATTCGCCAAAAACTAGTTTGAGTGAAATTTTGTATTTATTTTATTAGGAGAGTTCTATCTTATTGTTTTTCTCTAAATTGTATCAACTTCCACAACTTCTTCCATGTACCAAGCAGCCTCTTCAAACCGCTCTCGAACAACACGTCCAACTCCAACACTATTGGACCTAATCACACGCCCAAACTTTTTGCGCGGTTTCTTTGGGTTCAGAGAGACGTCCCAAATAGAATGTTCATGCGACGTAAACACCAGCGAGTTTTGGAAAAACCACTCGGAAATGTACTCATCAATGACGGGAGCAATGGCGCGCAGTGGCATGTCGTCAACAAACGCAACCAACGCTCGGACTCGGGCTCGCAAGTCACGGTGTCCAGCAAGATACACGATGCCTGAATATGACTCGCCGATTCCCACAAACACAATGTTTTTGGCCTCAAAGTACTCCAAGTAGTCGTCCCAAAGGTATATGCACAAGTCTTGAGACCCAGACCCAATTGAGTAGCTGGAAGAATGACTAATGCCAGCTATTCCAGGCACCATGACGTCAACCACACCATACTGTTTTGAAATTGCCCAGTCTACTACTTGCTTAGCGGCATCAATCACCAGCGACTGCGACGTATCGATTGTTCCTGCTAATGGCCGTCGCTTAGCCCAAATCTCCGGGGTATCATGGATCACAACCACCACCGTATTCTTTTCCTTGTGAATATCGGGTGTAGCCAAGATCTGGTTCATCACAGTATCTTGGATTTTATCCTTGAGTACCGGCAATGCAGTCATGCCGTGCCTGCTAAACAGGTCTTGGAACTGAAAAGTTCGAATGACTTCAGGCACAAATGCTGTTTCTTCCGACTGCTTAAAGTCGACAGCGTCATACCCGCCACGCATACACTGCCAGTGCTTAGATTGAGTCTGAATCACTTCATCAATCACCTTAACTGCAGATTGTTGCGGAACCTTGGTTTGTGGGCGACCTGGAATTTCGCCAACCAAAATTTTTGTCACTGCCAAAGCCGATTTGGCAATTGAATCAAGGTTATATCCACCTTCCATAACAACCACCAGGTTTCCGTTTGCAAGTGTCTTCATCATATGTGTGAGATATCCGTACGCATTTGGTGTCAAGTGGTATCCACCAATAGGGTCGCCTTCCGCAGCATCAAAGCCAGACGAAATGAGAACCAAGTCTGGGTCAAACTCGATTGAGATGGGCATAATTACACGCGTCATGGCGTATATATAGTCGGCATCGCCCATATCAGTGCCTGTCCATGGAATATTGACAGTGAACCCGGTACCTGCACCTTCACCGCATCTAAAACTGGCTGCATAGTCGGTACCTGGATAAAACTTGACACCTTCGTATCTGTGAAGAGACATGTACAGCACTCTTGGGTCGTTATAAAACGCGCGCTGAGTTCCGTTACCATGATGCACGTCCCAATCCAAAATCAGGATTTTGCGAATCTTGTCTGGATAATCTCGAAGCATAGTTTTAGCAGCCACAGCAACATTTGAATAGACACAAAACCCAGCTGGATTGCCTGGTTCTGCGTGATGTCCTGGTGGTCTCACAATGGCAAAACCGTTTTTGACTCGACCTTCTACGACTGCTTTAGTCACTTCGATTGTGCCACCACATGATAATAATGCAGACGCGTAGGTGTCGTTGTTGAAATACACAGAGTCTCCTTTTTCTGTTTCGCGAATTAGCTTTTCGCGTGACATGGTTGTAGTAGACTTGATCGAATCAAGATGCTGTTGTGTGTGTACGAGCAGTAGTTCATCGTCAGTCGCAAACCTTACTGGGATTTTTTCCATAAGGCTTCCGACGTCGTCTAAGCCTTCGAGTTTAGGATCAATAATAATTCCAGACTCGGCCAATGATTTGTAGACGCGGTAAATACGCCGTGGGTCTTCAGGATGAGGATCAACATAGTCGAAGTTGGAGGTGACGATTTTGGCGTGGTATCTCATTCGAACATCGTAGCAGTAGCCTGTTTTTAGTGGTGTATAGCGGAGGTGTGTGATTTCGTTCAAGGCTTCCAAGTCGAAGGTTGGGTTGCAGTTTGGGTCGGGTTTGGAGATGGGCTTCGCAGGAGGTTCAGAGTTTGGTTGTGGAGGTGTTGAAACAATATTGCCATTGGCGGTTTCCGTTTTTATTTCAATGTTGTTGATTTCAGAAGTTTTGAAGGTTTCGTCGATTTCAGGAGTTTCCAAGTCCTCTGTAACTTCTTTGACATTTTCAGCATCTTTGATTTCAATGTCGTTGATATTGCTGTCGTCTATTTGAATATCAATTTCGTCAGATTTTTGAGTTTCTTGAGGTTTATAAACATCTTTTGCTTTTTCATCTCTTTCAACTTTTTGAGCCTCTTTGATTTTTTCATGCGTTGGAGTGCCATTGGTGGCGGGCACAACGTCTTTCATCTCCACGTCATGATCTTGTTCAATCTTGATGGCATTATTATCTGATTCTTTATTATGGTCACCATTTGCTTCTATTTTTGTAACATCATCCTTGACTTCTGTTGTAGTATTATCATGATTTTTATCAGGGCCATCATTATTATCGCTGTTATTACTGGTCTTATGACCAGTACCAATATTTTCCTTTTCGCCTTTTGAATTACCTTCTTCAGATTTTATTGGGCTTTTGTTGTCAGATTCTGCCTTTATGTCGGTATCAATCTCCATATCGGCGTCAGCTAGCGATGAAGTTCTTGAATTAATACTAGGATCGGACATGATTTTCTATCTATCAGTATGTGATGTTTTATTTATGTTTGATTCGTCTATTTTTGTTTTTTTTAATATTATTTTCGCAAGTTGTGCTTGAGTTAGAGAATCAAATAAATGTTGAAAAAAGTGTATCTAGTGATTATTAAAAGTTTAGCCATTTATCTGCAAAACTGAAAAAAAAAAAAATGAAAACAATGAAATGAAAAATGCATGAAAATAAACAAAACTCAAATCTCAAGTGTATTTTTGAAATCTTTAGAAAATATATGATGAAAACAAGTAATGTTGCTGAATGGAAACTGCATAGGATTATATATTTTTTTGTTTTTTTGTTTTTTTTTTCAAGTCCAAGACAAAGGCTTTGGAACCAGTAGAAAGGTTGGAATGGTTAAAAGTGGCCCAAAATTGACTTTTTGTTTTTTTTTCACTTACATCACATTGGAAAATGACAGCCGTGCGGCTTTGATTTTATATGAAACCTGTTACATCTTGTGTCATTGCCAAGTTTTCATCTATTCACACAAGCAACACAGTGCCATATCCAATATTTATATCCACGCTCCAGGGTCCCAAAACATAACAATAACAATAATACATAAATGGTATGGATATCGACTGTTGAATAAGTTATTTACTGATACTAACATTTGCTAGTCTGCTAATTATTGGGATTCAACACAACGGCACAAATGGCAAACGACCAGAGCCCAGCTTCAACAGGCTAGACTCAAAGTCCGTGAATCTGATCTCCAGCTTGGTCGAGTTTCATCAATCAACGATAGTATTTATGAAAATATGCGTTTGTACATTCACAACTGTATGGTAAATTATTATTTGTCTTTTAATTTCTTTAAAACATACTGACCATCAACTTAAATACTGTCATTTAGTGATCCGCCAGCTTGGCCAACAAATGAACCTTCGTCAGCGTGTACTAGGAACTGCTGAAGTGTACCTTACCCGTTTTTTTCTCCACGCTTCCTATTTCGAGGTCAACGTCTACACCATGGTAGCGACGTGTATTTACATTGCATGTAAAGCCGAAGAATGTCCTCAGCACATCCGCACTGTCACCAACGAGGCCCGTGATCTATGGTCCGATCTTATTAGTTCTGACCCTACCAAAATCGCCGAATGCGAGTTTTATCTTATTGAAGAGCTGGACAGCTATCTCGTTGTATACCACCCATACCGTTCGCTTAGTCAGTTGGTTGAGAACATGGTTCTTTCAAACAGCCAGCTGTCGTTTATCAAAAACGAAACCCTTTATGCCTGGTCCTTAATAAATGACAGCTATGCCACGGACCTGCTTCTGTTGTACCCTCCTCATATTATCGCGACGGCTGCTTTGTACATTACTGTTGTCCGCTCACATACCGTGCAAGTCCCCAGAGTGACGAAACGTGATTTTCAGGTGTTTGCTCAGTACCTTGGCCACTGCGGAATTGATCTTGAAAAAGTTGTGGAAGCCACCCAGGAACTCATGTCACTGTACGCACGTTGGGAAAACTATGATGAACACCTGTGTAAAGACAAAATGGAGAGCCAAGTGTGCGAGCCAGCTTGATGTGGATTTTGACCTGCGTACAATGAAAATGATTTGAGTGTTTTTGCATTGGAAAAAAAAAATGATACCAATTTTGACATGCTTTTTTTATAGAGTATTGGAAACTTGTCAAAAAACTATTATGAAGGTCAGAGACTCATTTTGATTATTTAAAAGCTGAAAATTCTTTTTATCAACCTTTTTTTTTTTTTTTTTTTTTTTTTTTTTTTTTTTTTTTTTCCCTTTTATTATTTATACCCTTTTTACAAGATAATACCAGTTGATTCAAGAATGGGTCGTCATTTCAATGTTGAAGAGTCGGCAAGTCAGCCATCTTCCAACCCTCATACCATTACTGGCCTTCCTTCCCATTCCGAGTTTCCTTACCAACGACCTCTACATCCAGCTGTCAAACCAATTGTTGCAGCTGGGGGACCTGATGTATCTTCACGAGTACGCCAGCTAGTTGAAACGTTTTTGACAGACTATGCTTCGACAGCAGATATTAGCACAGACACAGAAGCAAACGCAGATATAGATGAAGACGAGAGGGTGCCCAAAACGGTGTTGCCATTTATTATGAACGAGGCTGCTTGTGTGAGGGATATTTATAAGGAACTGCATAGGTCTAAGTTTTATTTAGATATTTTGAAAAGTTGTGGAGAAGGTAATGTCTTGTTTCCTTCTCTTTGTCCTGATCAAGAACATAATCATCATAGGGTTAAGCCAGGCTTACAATTAAAAGAACCAAAACGTTCCTTGAAAACAGAGCAAGACACCAATTCATCGTATTCTATTCCTGTTCCTGATTCAAAAGCTTTTCATACTCCTACAGTGTCTCGAATGTCGCCAAGCATATCCAACATTTTAAACACGTTTGAGTCTGCTTCTTCTTTGCAAACGACACCTCAGCGCCAAAAGCCTGGAAACCCTAGTCACCAAGATGTTTACCAAGACGGTGGTCAAGGCAATCCGGCAATTCAAGAACCTAACGGAACTCATGGAACTCAAAGTGACCAAAGAACCTTTCAGGATAACCCTCAGCCCCAACAAACTGTAGTTTTACCATCTACTCCGTACTCTCGAACAAGTCTAGCCATCACTAAGCAAACTCCAAAGTCGTTGCCAGGATCGGGAATGGCTACATTTGTTACTGAACCCCTGTTGCAGCATTCTGCTCCTGCTCAGGCTTATACCCGTCATCCTAGCATGTCGCCTGAAATGTATCCATTCCAGTATTCTAACGGCTCAGAGTTTTCTGGTTCAAGTGCGTATTCTGGGCCCAATGCTTTTTCTGGGTTTTCAAGCACTAATACATCTGCTGCTACTAGTAACAATAATATTTCCACAAACAACAGCTCTGGATTTTCAAACCCAGGAGTATACTCTGCTTCTATGCGAGACCAAAATAATCATCATAATCGCCACAATCATCATCAATCCGCTTTTGTGTCTTTGGGTGTAGATTCTCCTACCACTAATCCTGTGATTGATAATGGATTAAACGTCAACGGGTTGAATGTCAATGAGTTGAATCCCTATTCAGATAACCAGCCCGAAGGAATGCTTTTCACTGCCGAAGAGTTTCATGGTTTGGCTGGCAACGGTGCTGATCAAGCCCGCAAACAACCTGGAAATGTTGGTCAACAAGCTTGCCGAGTTCAAAGTCCCATTTTTTGTAAAATCAAAACAGAGCCGGTTGACGAAAATGAAGACTTTGCAAGGTTTGACAGCAGGCTGTTGAATATGGGTATGGGGCAAGAGGGAATGCCAGGGATTCCTGGTATCTCCATGATGACTACGGTGCCTACGGTGCCGGGCATGCATGGGATGTTGAACGGTCTTCAACGCACCCAGCCGTCCATTATGTTACCTGCGCTACGACGGTTTTCTGAAATTTCTGATGGTTCGGATAAAGAAAATGAAGATAGGCATGGCTACCAAAACAACCTTGAGCATGGTCATAGATTAAAAAGTCCGTGTTTGAGGTCTCGACGTAAGCAGCTAAGTAGCAGCAGCATATATAACGTTCTCAACAATCAGTCTGACAGTTCAGGAGAAGAGGTAGGTGGTGGTGACGAGGGGCGAACGAGGAAGAAAAGGAAAACAAAGGATCCTGATTACGAAGAAAGTAGTGAGAACGGCAATGAAAGTGATGATAATGAGAGCCAGAATGATAGTGATTGGAGTGATTTTGATGGCAAAGATTATACGCCTGAGCAGTGTCGATCGTTCATGGTTTTGGAGTTTGAAAAGTATTTACAGGATTGTGACAAGATATTGGAAAGTTCAGAGTATATTGTTGGTGAAGGTAAAAAGAAAGAGAGTGATAGTGATGATGATTATGACGGCAATATTGAAAGTGGCAACGACGATAGCGATGATGAGGAAGAAGGGGAGCAAAGCGAGAAAAAGAAGAAGAAAGCTGGATTGAAAACAAATTTTGAAACAGCTAGTCATTTGTCAAATGAAACGGTTGGGATTTCAAAAGAAAACCATGGTCAAGATTCAAACAAAGCAAGCCTCAACCCCCCGCCCGATCTTCAACCTCACTCCCAATCTCAACCCAAACCCAAACCTCATTTCCAATTCCATCGCGAATCTTTTGACACTCGCAGCAATAAAGACCTTGCGTGGTCATTTGTATACCAGCGCAAAGCCGAGAGTTTCAAGCCGGCAGTGCGGTTAGACAAGCAACAGCGCAACGAAGTTTTGGAAAAACAGTTTAGAAAGACGCACAGGCTAGCAAAAGCTCAAGTGAAGGAGTTGGCAGCAGAGACGGGAATGTCGGAAAAGTCAGTTAGGATATGGTTTTCAAATAAAAGAAGCAGAAGTAAGCGGGGTTGATTTATTAATAATAGTAAATAGTAATGTATAAGATATATATATATATATATATATATTCAACTAAAAGTAATCAACTAGGTGCTTTTTTGACCATCATCATCATCATCATCATCATCATCATCATCACCTTCTTGCAACCATCCAACCGCTCTTTCAACGGCTCTGTTCCACAACTTATACTCTTTGGCTCTACGCTCTTCGCTATACTCGCACTTGAAAATCGTCTTGCCTTCATTATTAATATCCTTCAATTCATCTTTACTCTTCCAGACCCCTACGGCAAAGCCAGCCGCAATGGCCGCGCCCAACGCCGTGATTTCCCTCATTTTGGGTCTAATGACTTCAATACCAAGAATATCAGCCTGGATCTGCATCGCCGCGTCCGAGTTGGTCATTCCACCATCCACCTTCAAGGCCTTGAACGGCGTTCCAGAGTCACGTTCCATAGCGTCCAAAATCGCTTTGGACTGGAAACAAGTGGCTTCGAGGGCCGCGCGGCAGATGTGAGCCTTTGTTGTAAACTGGGTAAGACCAACAATGGTACCACGGGCATCGTCGCGCCAGTATGGGGCAAAAAGACCAGAAAGCGCAGTGACAAAAACGACGCCGGCATTGTCGCCGACCTTGGCAGCCTCCTCGCCGACTTCGCGGGAATTGCCAATGAGAGTGATGTTGTCGCGCAGCCACTTGATGGCGGACCCTGCGACGGCGATCGAGCCTTCGAGGGCGTAGGTCGGGGGCTGGTCCTTGAATTGGAAGCCGATGGTGGTGAGCAGCCCGTTTTTGGAGATGACGGGCTTTTTTCCAGTGTTGTAGAGCAAAAAGCAGCCAGTGCCATAGGTGTTTTTGGCCTCGCCGGCTTCAAAGCCCAAATGCCCAACGAGGGCGGCAGACTGGTCACCAAGACATCCCGAAATAGGCACGCCCGAGAAATGGCCAGTTCCGACTCGGCCGTATATTTCGGAAGAAGAGACGATTTCGGGAAGGTTGAGCTTTTCAAAGCCAAAGAACTTGATGAGCTTGTCGTCGTATTTCAGAGTGCGGATATTCATGAGCATGGAACGCGACGCGTTGGTGGCATCAGTGATGTGTCTGCCGCCATTGATTCCGCCCAGCAAGGTCCAGAGAATCCACGAGTCGACTGTTCCAAACGCCAAGTTGCCTTGGTCGTAAACAGTCTTGACTTCGGGCACGTTATCCAAGATCCAGCGAAGCTTGACTGCTGCGAAATAGGTCGAGAGCGGCAATCCGCAGAGTTCGTGGATGTTGATGCCTTCTTTGGCTTCTTTTGCTTTGAGTTTCTTGACAGTGTCTGTGGTCCGAGCGTCCGACCAGACAATTGCGCGGTAGAGGGCCGTGCCAGTTGTCTTGTTCCACACAATAGTTGTTTCACGCTGGTTGGTGATGCCAATACACTTGACTTGCTTGGACTTGATACCGGCGGCGGCCATTTCCTTGCCGACGGTGTTGATGCACACGCCAATTGAGTCTACGAGCTCATCGGGGTCATGCTCGACCCAGCCGGGACGCGGGTAGTACTGGGTAAACTCAATCTTGTGCTGGAAATGGGGATGGCCTTGTTTGTCAAAGACAATGAACCGAGAAGAAGTTGTTCCTTGGTCAATGGCTGCAACGTATTCGGTCATGGTAATGGGGTGGGGTGGGAGAGTATGAATGAGTATGAATGAGTATGAGTGTGGTTAGGTTGGAATAGTAACAAAAGTTTAGAAATGAAAGAAAAAGAAAACCCGGACGGTTTGGTTTTATATAATTTATATTATTTATATGACTATTAGTAACTTTTTTTTTTTTTTACTTTTTTTTTTTTATCTATACGTCCAGAGTGAAGAAGTGTTTAAGATTTTGCTGGCCTTGAAAAGAATAGAAGAAGCAGGTGAAAGACATGTGTAGAAAATTTAGTATTAAACAGTTTGTGAAGCCAATCGAGCTTCAAACCTCGGCTTGTGAGACTCACACGTTTTTGAGATTTTAACGTTTAGGGTGGGAGGAGAAATCTGGGGTAACTGTTTTTGTGGGGGCTTGCTACTTTTTTCTTTTTTTTTGAAAATAAAAAATACAGGTTGTATTTAAAAAGTTTCGTCAAACCTTCAAACTCTCTCTCTTTCTTGAATTCTTTTAAAGTTTATGTTGTCGTCAAGTATTGCCAGTCAGTGTATCAGCAATGGAAAAGTAAGTTCAAATCTTAAAAAAAAAAAAAAAAAGTATACGACTGAACGAGTTGAGAGCTTCTTTAATAGCAATTGATGACGAAATATATGTATATACAAGTTTTCCAAGCTATACTTAGCCCATGAGACATATGTTTTCTATGACCAGTCGTAGACTTTTGTTTCTCGCCCAACAGGTCAATGAAATAAAAAAGCTATTTAACCTTCTTTTATCTTGCTCCAAGCAGACGTAAAACAGCAAACATCATCCAAATCCAAATGGTTGTTGGGCATATTAAAAACAAGGTATTGTTTGTCTCTGTAGTCTAAGAGTTGTTTGATTTTTTTTTTTTTTTTTTTTTTTTTTTTTCAGTAAGATTGTAAACCATTTGACATCTTGATTACTAAGTCACAAATAAACGGTTTTGACAGGAGTTACAAAATGAAGCTTTTAGGACAAATAGCAAGTACAAAAGAGAAAGTGTTTCTTCAAGATGGGATGGTTTCTACCCGGCTCGACAAAACCCATAAATTTCAGGCAAGAGACTTGCTCAGCCGTGCGGGTGATGGATGTGCCATGAAATGTCAAAAGTGTTTATGGTCGAAGCAAGACGTGCGTGTAAATGGTCTGCTTTTTATTTCTTTTAGTAAAATACTTTTAGTAAAATACCTTTGGTTCTAATCCTTGTTGATTCTGTACGGTGTGTGTGTGTGTGTTTAATGTCAATACCTACACACACAACCTCATTCCCACCTTTATGTAGGACAAAATGAAAAATAAGACACACTACACTTTGGGCGGAAGAGGGTGGAGCTGGTCCTTGAAAGAGGGATTATAATATATGACTAACGGTATTTTTAGAGTCTCTGCAGATCTGCACCTATGCAGCTTAAAACTGACACAAGTACGGGCTGGCTGACTTGTTGAGAGGTATCTCTGAGATGTATCTTTTCTCTGTGTATTGGTACTGTAGCTTGCAGAATTTTTTTTTTTTTTTTTTTTTTTTTATTTCAAATATTTCCATTTTCTGTGCAAAAACGAGGGATTTAGAATGTTGTAGTAACGGACACTACTTCTTGTTTGGATACAACAAGTCTCTCTCTACTGGAAGGTTGAAAAAAAAAGAGAGGACGGAATACCTGGATGACAGATTGTCGAACAAAAAAACAAAAACGTCTATTAAAAACAACTAAAAAAAAAAAAAAACCGTTTAGTTTTTGAACAACAGGTTTGGAAAAACCAAAAAAAAAGCCTGATTTTGGAATTTTCAAAAAGAATATCGACTGAGCTTTCCCAACTCCT
>JAKTYL010000141.1:0-50793 GCA_030578715.1 Magnusiomyces tetraspermus
GGGAAGAAACATTGTCAACACCAACAAGGAGGATGCTCTTGTATTCCTGCACAAGAGTGCGGAGCTTGTTAAAGTACTCGGTTTTCTTAGCGGATGCGCCTCCCATTTCGACTGTTTTGTGATAGGATGTTTAAAGGCGTATCTAGACGTCTGGTGATGTGTGGAAAAAGAAGAAAAGTGAATGGAGGTGTGAAAAAAACTGGTACCACACGCTGAAAATTCCAGTGAAAATTTTTGTGCTGAGTGGGAGTGGAAGTTAGGGTTATAGCCCTAATGGTATGAGAAATACACTTTTGTGAGTATATTGTGGTATTGTGAATCACGTGGTGATAAGAGTTGAATTGATTCAAGAGATTGTAATCCATGCTTTTCAGTCCATTATCAGGAGAGTGTATAAAACGCAGTAAAAAGTGTTGAAGTTTCAATACCTAACGTATTGATTTATGAAGATTGCCTGGTTGATATTTACTGGGCCCATGTACTTAGGACACTAGGCCAATTTATAATTACAAGTACCACTTTACAGGCTAGATCTTTTTTACATTTAACACTCAACACAGATCTTTAGAATAGTCGAATAATCGACAGCATAGCGAAAAAAAAAAAAAAAAAATTTCACCAAAATTCTAATATGTCTATAGTTTACGGATTAAACTGTAGTCTGCACAAAGTATCAATGAACGACTAGCAGGGTGAACTTTTCTAGTGTTTTAAAGTAACAATTCTTAACTCAACAACCCCAAACTCAGCTTTTTCTTTGCTGTTCCAACATGCCAACAATCTCCTCCGCTGTTATTTGTTGGTTTTTCAGCTTGCCATTATAATTTCGAGACCTTTTGGGGTACGATGCGATTTCTTCCTGTGTAGGTGGCTTATTTAATCGCATAGAGGCTCGAAACACTGGGTCGCACAGTTTCAACAACGTCAGCACCGTCAAATACGCATCATTTCCTGCCTTGTGAAGAAACTGATAAGAAATACGAAAAATCTTCAACAAGTTTTCGAAACTGGCAGGTCCCTCTTTGCGGGTGTGTCACCAAATATATTGAGTATCTAGGATTTCATAATTCTTGGGAAACTTGACTCCAACGGCTGTCAACGCATTAATGTCACTTTTCACGCTGTGCCCAACAAGCACCAAATTCGCATCTCTTCCATTCAACTCCACCGCATCGTTGTACCCTAACTGGGATCCCATGCTTTGCCTCAGCACTTGTTCAACTAAAGCAATACACCCATGTTGGCTCAAGTAAACAGACTTGCCATACGAAAAATTGTACCTGTTGTCTTCTTCTACAATCAAGTGAGTAGCACGTATATCTGAAACTATGAGTATAGCATTGGTGAACTGATTTGGATTGTTGCTAGTCAACGGCTGTGGTGGTATATAAACTGCTATTCCAATCTCTGTCACAATTTTGGTGTTGTTTTCAAATTGTTCAATATCCAGAGACACAAGAGTTCTGCTAGGATCTCGAGCAATCGATGTGAAACGATTTACAAAATCCAATTCGATAGTGAACGAAGCCGCAGGATCGTTTTTGGTCTTGGAGGATTTAGCATTCTTAATCTTTTTAGGCTTAGTTTGTGATTATGGCGTAGAATTTCTCTGGTTGCCAACACTCTAGCTAGTGTCTCTTAATTGACTATTGTGCCATTGCTAGGTTTCAGCATTTTGAAGTAGGTTGGCTTTCGGTCTCTGTAGGATTGTTAGCTTTGCTGGGGGGTTGTAGTAGTTCTTCAGTGAGTTGGTAACGCTTTGGTAATGAAATGTATAAAAAAACAGTGTTGTGATGGTTTTGATAGTAACTACAGCGCACAAAAAACGGTTATATTACTGGGTTTAAGAGCTAATCTAGTTTGATTTTTCTGACTTTTGTGTTTTTTGTAGCAGATGAAGGGTGGGAAATATCATCTCGTTTTGATATACTCTGCTTAAATACTAGTTATAAAATCATGCTGTATGTATGTAGTTTGTTCAGTATTTTTTTTTTTTTTTTTTTATTTTCAGTTTGTTTACTTTTCAAATTTCAATATCAACACATTTATCAAAACCTAATATAATCAATCAATAAAAACAACAATGACCGAATCAAGCAGTAAGGATTCTCGCTTGAAAGCGATGCTTATTCCGAAGCCTCAACCAGGCTCTCAATACACACTTGTTACTATGATTCATCCAAGAACTCGTGCACCAACTCGATTTCTCAGGACTGGAAATGACATGTCTTCCATCTACGAACTGACTTCAATCACTGGTAAACGAAGAATCCATATTCCAGGAGAACCCAGAATAGCAGACCTTGCCAGTGAAAAAGCAAAATCTTTGTTGATCAAAACCGAGATGGAGAAATCGACTGAATCTAATGATAACGGAATTGATATGAGCCAAGGCACTGAAAACAATGAAAGCACATCATACTACCTATCCGACCCTTCGATCACCATATGCACCCCAGTGTCGCCTGTATTTTTCATACTTGATACCCTTTTCAAAGCCAGATCTCAGTTTTTGCAACCTGATGTGATTTACGAAATGTTAGAAACTGCAACACTGCAGCATTCGCCTTCAGCAAACACTTTAGACTACATCACCTTCAAAAAGGCAGCATTTTCCATATGTATACCCATGACCAAAGAAGATCCAGGCTCTGAATCTGTATTCTCTGAGGCTCTAAACCAACTGTCTGACAACAATTTGTACAAACTCTCACCTTCATTGATGGTAAAGCACTTTGAGAAAATCGTTCACAGAATTATTGACGCAGGACTACCCAAAGAAATCTATAAACGGATGGTAGAAGGCCCCATTTCGCCTCCATACAGCACCGAGAATGAAGAAGGAAAAGCTGACCCTGCCATGATTGAGCTCGCTACTCAACGTGCAGCGATGCATTTAGTCTGCTCATACATTCCTCCAGAAATTTCAAATATATACCTTGCAACTAAAAAAGAAGCATTTGCAAAGCTTGATGCTCACATTGCTGATATTTCTCGCCAAAAACAGATTGCGATCGCTAACCAAGTTGCGCTGGCTACTACTGGATTGTCTGATGGTCAGGCACGAAACGTGATCACTAAGAAAAGAGGCCCAGACAGTTCTGTTGCTAACAGTAATAAAAAGAAACAAGCGACTACTGAGACACGATCAAGGGCAACTAATACGTTGGCGAAGGTTGATAAAAGTGGCACGAGAAGCTTGTCTTCTTTTTTCAAACCAGTTGCAAAAAAGTAATAGATAAAAATGCATTGTATTAATAGAAATCTAGTTATTTACAAAGAAGAAAAGAAACCAAAAGAAATTGCAAGTATAAATTTATTCCTTACTGGCAGGCTTTGGAGGCTTAGCTGATGGCGCAGGAACCAAATAGTTATCATAATACCATTTCAATTCTGCAATACTCTCCAGAATATCCGCTTTGGCAGTATGCTGATGCGTTTTTGGCGGAACTTGCATCATCAGCTTTGGGTTGTGACGAACTCCGACTTCTCTAATTGTAGACACGTCTACTTGGCGGTAGTGCAAGTACTCGATAACTTTTGGAAACTCACGAGCCATAAACATGCGGTCCTGGTGAACAGAGTTTCCGGCAAGAACCCCGCGTCGTTCACGTCCAATGTGTTCACGCAAGTACTTGAGTAGCTGTTCTTCGACATCAGCTAGCGTGTTTTCTGATTCCAGGACTTTTTGTGTAAGTCCGGATTTTCCGTGCTGGTTGACACACCATTCATTCATGCTGTCCATAACGTCTTTAGGGTAATGAATAACTTTTTCGAAACCCTTTTCTTCAATAATGTTGAGATTGGCGTCGGTCAAGATGCAACAAATTTCAATAATGTGATCATTGAAACTGTCTAAACCTGTCATCTAAAAGAAAAACGCAAAAAAAAAAGTTAAAAAAAAACTCAATTAACTCATAAAATAAATACGTTTTACACTTACTTCGCAGTCAATCCAAACAAGCGGGCCGGTATCAATCATTCTGGCGTATCTTCCTGCGTAGCTTCGTCGAACGTTCGGTAATCTGTACTTCCAACAACTATTGCTTGTTGAAAAATGAGAAACTGTAGTATTGCAAGAAAGAAAAGAAGGTGAGGTTTTTTTAAGAGGTGAAAAGTCTTTGGAAAACGAGGTTCGCTTCGGAACTATCAATGACTTGAAAGATTGTGGTAAATGTCCTAAAAACCTGTTGCTAAGTGGTTTGAAAGATAGGGACAGCATTATGAAAGGAAACAGAAAGGAAAGTCAACAGATCAGGGTCAAGAAAAACTGATAAAACCAAAGAAAAAAAAAAAAAAAAAAAAAAAAAAAAAAAAAAAAAAAAAAAAAAAAAAAAAAAAAAAAAACATATACAGACACGTGATATCAAAAAAGGAAAAATCATAGAAAAACCAAAGTTTTCTTGAAGCTCACGTTAAAAGAATTTGATATATCTTAACAGGAATATGGCTATAAAAGATAATCGCCTATTTTAGTTGATTTCAAGCATATACTAAAAGTAATATTTATATCAACTTAGAAAAGCTTTTAACAAAGCCGTTGTAGTATAGTGGTTAGTACACTTCGTTGTGGCCGAAGAAACCTCAGTTCGATTCTGGGCAACGGCAAGGCATACTTTTTGCGTTGCAAGGAATCTGTTTTTCTCTTGGAATTTTTTTTTTTTTGTGGATCTTGTTTTGAATGAGAACGGTTTGAAATTGAATTTTTGTGATTAATGTTGAATTGAAAACTGGAAAATATGGGGAAGCTGTTGAGATTGACATGGGAAACACTGTTGAGACTCGGCTTTTGTTTTTTTCGTAGATCATGCCTTAGTTTTTGGGTATATTTTCTTCAATCCCGTTTAGTAAATTATATCTCAAAACTTTTGACTATAGCTTCACTGATTAATCCATACACAAACAAAACGTAGAAATTATTTCAGCTGTTAGAATTGATTGAATCGTTTTTTTTTCTTTTTTTCACTGTTGGTTTACAAGTTCTGAAACCATGCGGCTAGTTATCTCATATTTATGAAGTCATACCAACAAAACAAATAACAAACCTGTTGAAAATTGGTATTGAATATAACGGTGGTTCTATCAGCCAAATATACGTTAAAACTTATTGGTAAAAAGATTTGCAGTTCGAAATTTTCATAAAATGTGTTAGAATTATCAACACTTCTTTTCTTCACATATACATTTCAAAAAGTCTTGAGGGGAAATAGAGCCTGGAACTCTTGTCTGATTGTTTAGTTGTTTTTTCTTTTTCAAGATGATTCAATTTGAATATAGCACAAAATAGTATTTGATTTACTTGTATATAAATATTGTCGCTTAGTGACTCTACGTAGCCAGTTGTCATAAAATGCGCTACACGATTACTACATATTACCAACAAAAAACATCTTTTTTTTTCAAAGCAAAAAGTCAAGCCAAAGTTCTAAATGATCATTCTTATTTTCATATACCATGCTGTTAATTTTAAGAGTCATTTTATCTCATCTCTTATGAAATGTTTTCTGGGCTTAGCTTTTATTTAGGCCCTAAAGTTTTCAAGCTTTAGTGAAAATAAAAAAAATATATTATGAAGTTTATTTGAGCAGCGGCTCAAAATCAAATATCACCACATCAGCATTCTTTTAATCTTTCCTTTCTCATTCTGTTCTTTCACTTTTTTTTTTTTTTTTTTTTTTTTTTTTTTTTTTTTTTTTTTTTTTTTTTTTTTTTTTTTTTTTTGACTCCAAAATATTTTAGTACTAACATGTTTTTAATATGGGTAAGCTCAAACCGTCTTTTTTGTATCTGCCTGTTGGCTATTGGTCCTTCAACGCTTTCAAGTTATTTTATTTGATAAATACTGAGATATGGAGGTTAAGTATACATACGGCTAGATTTTCTTTATATTTATCAAATAGAAATGCTCAAAAGAATTAAATGAAGGTTTCAAAATTCCAAATTACACAATAACTATTGGTTTATGTAAAAATTATACAAATAATTATAGTATTTATACTTTTGATTAAATTTTCCAAACAAGAACTCTCGATAGCTTAGCTGGTAGAGCGCAAGACTGTAATGGTAAACCTGTCATCTTGAGGTCGCGTGTTCGACTCACGCTCGGGAGATAACTTTTTTGCTTCTCACTAGTTTTTTTGATAATTTAATATTTTTTTTTTTATTAATTACAAGTTATTTGGGTGTCAGGAGTAGATGTGAAGTAAAATGTTTTGAAATATTCAAGAGAATTGCGTTGGGACAATGAAAAAATAACATACAAAGTTTAAAATTTACACAAAGATATATATTGTTACAATTGAAAAAGACAAAAAAAAAAAAAAAATACAAATGTCAAGGTTTACTCGATAGGATTGTCAGCAAACTCCGAATCAATATCTGAAAGTTCCGAGTCCGAGTCATGGTGTTTTTTCAAAGGTTTTGTTGAAGAGGAAGTTGATTTTTGCTGAGATTCGGGTTTGCTTGAGGTTCCGCTAGTATGTCCGTTAGTTTGTTGTTTGTCGTTGGCCATTTCACTACCGTTGGTATTTCCGTTATTTTCACCCTCTTGATCGTTTTCGGCATCTTGCTGCTCGCTTTCTTCAACCTTGACTTCAGGTTCTTCTTCTTCTTCAACTTCATCTTCATCAGCATAATATTCTAAAGACTTGACGTAAGCCAAAAGCTGATCAAAAGCGTTGGAAGCAGACGAATCTTTTGCAAGAAGCTTGCGAGTGCGGGATGTAGGGTTTAAGAAAACTTGATGCTGATAGTTCAACCATTCCAATAATGCTTTGACTTGGCTGTGCGTGATTGTCATGTAAAACAAAGGGCCTTGCGCGTTTGCAAACAAATCGTCAGAATGTAACTCGCCAGTTGCAGGCAATTTGCGGCGTTTAAAGGCCGATGCAGTGTTTGTAGAATTAGTGCCAGCAACAGCAGCAGAGGCATCGTCTGTTTGATTTTTGGTCAAGCTGCTCCACGATTGCGCAAGCACGCCAGCGACATCACCATTTTGAACAGATTGTGGGATAGATTTCAAAGTTTTTGGCAAAAACTGAGGTAAACCAAAAGATAAGGGTACTGATCTTGACTTTTCCACAATAATCCAGAATCCGATTTCCTTGATATCTTTAGACTTTTGCTGAAAGTGCCAGTACGTGTTTCCAAAGTAGTCCATTCCCAGAGGGAGAGTTTTTGGAACAAACCGACGAGTATTGAAAAACTGCGTTTCTTTGGCTTTGCGGATCCGGGCTTTCTTGGTTTCACGCAACTGGGCCTCTTTTTCAGAAAGTTCTTGGAGTTGTGCCTTTTTTGTTTTAGGAGCATCGGAAGCATTGCGATGATGTCCAGTAGTTCCGGGTCTAGGGCCGGGCGGACCTCCAGGTCGAGATAACTCTTTACGGACGTCTCTAATTTTCTGGAGCTGACGGTCAAAAGATGCGTCGATTTTTGACATGTCATTTGCGTATGTTTTGGCGATGGTTTTTAAAGCGTCGGCGTAACTAGTGACGCTAGCACGAATAGTTTCAGTTTGACTGACTAAACCAATAAAGGTGTTGAGTAAATAAAGGTAGCGATACTCTTGGTCTAATTCATCGTCACCAAACGAGGTTGGAGGACACTTGACAATTTGAGCAACAGGCGGTTCATCTTCTGTAGCTTCTTCAGTTGAATTTTCACTGTTGCCTTCTGAAAGGCCAACTTTTTTATTAGCCTTTTCCTTTTTGACAGGTGTCTCTAGCGATCCAACCTCTTCCAGACGCTTTTGCTCTTCTTCAGGTGTGACCAAACCCTGCGAAAATCCTGCCTGGTAGATAAATTCGTCTAGTAAGGCAAAGACCTTGGGAATATTGTTTTGGGTAGTTTCTATGGCACGTTTATATTCACGCTGAAGCTTATAAGGAACGACTTGGCCTGCGTCGTAATAAATAACTTTGAACAGCATCAACACAATAGATTTATAAAGCCGGTCGTCCCACTCTCCCGCGGCATTATTGAGAGCTTGGTAATGCTTCAGAGGAATAGTCACAATCTTTTCGAAACGGATGACGAAATCGCGAACGCTCAGACGAAGCCAAAGAATGGATGGTGGTAAATGGGTATCAAGAGGTTTGAAATCAGGAGGGTTCACGGTATATAACAGCTTTCGGCGTTTCTTCAAAGGCTCTTCATTAGCTACACTTGTATCATTTGTCTCATCCGAGGATTTCGTCACCTTTTTCTCGGCTTTGCTTTCGCTGGTATTTTCATTTTTGGTATTTGGACTAGGTGATGCTGGCTTTTTGCCCTTGGCAGTTTTCAATGTCAAAGTGAGTTTTCCGTTCTTGGTGGTTGGTTTATTAGCAAGATCTTGAGATTCATTTGTTTCTTTTTTGCCATTTGCCTGAGCAGGTTGTTGACTTTTCACTGGAGCCTTTCGTTTTCGTGTCTGTTTCTTTTGTTCTGTTACAGGCTGTTTATCAACAGGATCCGCATCAGGAGAAGGTTTTGACATGTTTGTTGAAGGTATAAACTGTTTATTGCTCGATGCTTATTGTTTGTTGACTTTAATGAAGAAGAAAAAAAAAAAAAAAAAAATTTTTTTAAAACAGAGTTTGTTTGGTCTGGAAACAAATTCAACAGCGTTGCAATTTTTTTTTTCTTTTTCTCTTGGTAGTTTTGAAAAATTTTCTAGCTGTATTGTTTAGAAACAACAATATGACGTTTTTGGAATTCATAATTGTAATTTATGTGTTTATTAAGAATAACGTGCATATTAGTCAAGTATTACAAAAATATTTAATCTTTAAGCAAGTATTTAGCAGCGTGTTCAATGTGGTCTTTAGCAAACGAAGAAACAAAGTAATATGAGTGGTCATAGTCATCATGAAGTCTTACATTCACCTTTCCGTCGTATACTGAATCAACGCTGGCATCAAGAAGGTTTTCGGGAAGAAGCTGTTTGTCCTTATAGAACCCGTCAGCTCTGCCAATATCAATCAACACTTCAGGTGTAGGACCCTGGTACTTCTTGATAAGTTCAGTAGCATCGTACTCTTTCCACAGTTCCTTGTCCTGAGCAGAAGTACCAAGATAGCCGCTAAAAGCCTTGGTACCCCATGGGCATTTAGTTGGGTTACAAATGGGTGAAAACGCAGAAACGCTCTTATACTTTCCAGGGTTTCTGAGGAAGATTACAAGAGCACCATGTCCACCCATTGAATGACCAGTCAATGAAACACGAGAAGAGTCTAAGATGTCAACAAACTCCTCATTCTTGAAGATTGTATTTGGAAGTTCTTTGACAATGTAGTCGTACATCTTGTAATGCTTTGACCAAGGTTCTTGGATAGCATTGAGGTAGAATCCTGCACCACTGCCAAAATCGTATGAATCGTTCTCGCCTGGAAGGTCAAGACCGCGAGGAGAAGTGTCTGGAAAAACAATAGCAATCCCATGCTGTGAAGCAAAGTTGGTGAGGAAACTCTTTTCTGAGGCATTTTGGGGAGTGCAAGTAAGACCCGACAAGTAAATCAAAATAGGCACCTTTTCCTTGGAAGCTTGGGGTGGAACAAAAACGTTGCAGTCAACACTGGCATCGAGAACAGATGAAGTATGGGTAATTTTGTAAAGCTTACCGTCAAAAACGGCAGTGACAGAATTGATTTTACAAGTCATGATAAAATAGTATATTGAAAATAGATAATTGGGATTAAATTGAAGTATGTAGTGGATATTGCAAACATATAATTAAAAGGTAGGGTTTGGATAGGCATTTCAGTTTTTATACGAAACCGATAAGAGTATTATGTAATCTCAATTGTTGCTGTTGTGGATCCGGCCGAGAGGACGACGATCAGGGCCCGACGAGGCTTGAGACCCGCGAGACGTATATGATATCGCAGCCTGTCGAGGATCAATTGAGAACAGAGTCCATAGATAGAGAACGATGATGTTGTAAAATTCCAGAGCTCCACGTTTTAGTCGAATGGTCAAAGGAATTGAATCGACGATTTTGCCTTTATGAACAAACTTTTTCTCGCTGGAAGACATTGTAAGTGAGTTTTATGAGATTGTTGCTATTGGGAGTTCCGAATTGAAAGTTGAGAGTCGGGTATTTGGTGAAAGAAGAGCCGATCGGGTATTGAATATTGTATGTGGACCTAATTCGGAGTTGGTTTAACGCACGGCATGTACAGTGTCATATGAATATAACGTGAGAATCTCAGGATAACTGGTTGCATCAGCCGTCATTCGGTCTTAGCGAGTGAATACTCCTGTTTTTTTCAAGCACACATTAAGGAACTTGAAGGCATTCCAATGTTTTAATACTGATTACTTGCTGAGGCTGTTTTTTCATGATTCACTTTTCCATCTTCACCTGTGAATCCTGCGACACAGGAGTTACCAATAAAAATAAAATATTCATTTCAGGAGGTTTTGACAGATTCACGAACGGAAATGCATGATGGTTGTGTTTACTAATATTTCTGATATTTTTAACGGTTTACAGGCCAAGGTGGAATTTGTATATTGGATCTCAACATTTCACACGGCTAGAACTCGAAATTCTGCTAGTTTTGAAAGATAAACTCATTATGTATGATTCTAACTGCGATTTAAGCGATCCCTACTAACTTTTCTTTGTTAGATTTATACGGCCATGCTGGGATCTATCGTTTACTCAATCCAACCGAATCGAGCCCTGGCGAACTTGATTTTGAACCTCTAAGTGATGCTTTAGAACACTCTTCTCAGGACGACAAAACTAAGCTTCTACCTCTTTGACGACACAACTAAGCCTCTACCTCTTCAACAACACGCTTTATGCCTTTCCGAAGAAGAAAATACACCTAGTTTACCTGCTTTCTTCTCGTGCTCGTGTTGGAGCCATCAATTCGGTTGTTATAACTCCCAACATTGATGTTTTTGCGAAACAGCGACTTGTCACGATTGCACTTCAACTCACCCAATGCACCGTTGTCTTGATCATTGTCTGTGTCTTTTTTTTTTTTTTTTTTTTTTTCAGCAATTGTAACAGTAACTCTACGACTACAAATAGTCTCCAAAGATGGGGCACGCACGCTCTGGCTCATTTGGAAATGAAAGTGAACACTTTCAAGACAGAGATATGAATGAATGATAGTATTTGAGCATTTGAATATATATGTTACTTGTTTATTGAAAATCAATGCTCATAAATAATACAAGGTGGAAAGAAACACAAAAAAATAAAAAAAATAAAAAAGTTTACAAATACTTCCACAAGTCTTTAGAATTTCTCAAAGCGCCTTCTACAGTCACATATGCTTCATTCGCAGCTCCATCTTTTCCTTCGTCAAAGGGCCCGCCAAATGGGATGACAGGAACCAATGGAGCCAGTCCCGACTCATAGCTCTGACCAACTGTTTGAGGACGCGATTCTTCGACAGCCCCATAGGTTGAAACTATGCCATCAAAATTGAAGCATCGAGAGGTTGGCGTCAAACGGATTTGAGCATGGTAGTCAGACAGTGGTGATAATGACGGTGCGTCAAAACCCGGAGGAGACGCCAAAGCTGCTGGCTCCACCGGACTCAACAAAGAAGGCTTGAGAGAAACAATATCGCTCGACAGGGCTGAATAGTAAGAAGCCAAGAAATGAAGAAGCGAAACATCAAAGAACACACCACGAGTATTCCCTCTAGGGGTTTCAGTAGAGCTGGTAGTAGTATTCTCGGTAGCTGATGGTAGTCCATATTTGCTAAGAATGGCCTCTTTGTTTTTATCCTGTTCATTCGCACCAAACGTTGAAGATTCGGCAACGGTGTCAAGAAAGCTGTTACGCTCGTATAGTTTGTAGACAGCGTACAAAAACCCAGCCATGTACGGAGTCTGGATATGCTCGCGGAAAGCAGCCTTTTCTTTGGCCGTAAACTTGAATCCTACTCCAGCAGGCACGGAATTGTTTTCGACTGGCGATTCGTTGCCACTGGGCTTGTTCGAACTAGCCAATGGTTCATCGAGTGCCTGAATGGCGGCGTCCCAGTATTTCAAAAACACGTTTTTTGGGACTTCCAGCGCTGATTCGTATGGCTTGGCTTGGCGCCCATAAACTGTTGATGCGGCGGAGTCAGAGGCACCAGCAGAGTCGCTGGCCGTAGTATTAGCAGTAGCAGCCTTCTTGGAGCTGCTTCCTTTTGTAACGGCAGTGAGCAAACTGGAGGCAGCACTAGTCAATGAAAGTCTACGGCCACCAGACGAAGCTGGCGGCGCTTTGACTGGAATGGGCAGCGAAAAGACCTTCACAAAGTACGCAACTTCATGAGGCAAAGGAGCACTCGTAGAGCCCTGCCCACCCAAAGAAAACGCTTTTTGCAACAGTCTCATGTTTTTTGCAGCAAAACGGTTATAGTCGGCCGCAGCGGCCACACTGGGTCGTCTTGAAGAGGAGAAGAACGAGCCAATCGGGAACTTGTCTAAAGACGACTTGCGGCGCTGGTATTGAGAGGCTGAGCTATCTAGGGCCGAGCTAGGCGGTGCAGAATTCGCCGTGTCGGAGGCTTTTCTCGAGGTGTCATTATTTCGGCTATTTGCACTTGACCGGCGACGATAAAATGAGGTCCCAACAAGACGTTCCATCGTTTCGGGGCTCAGCAAGTTCGGGGCTTGTTCTTGACGCGGTGGGGACACAGCATTGCTAGTATAGTCATTGGTGATTTTTGAGTTTGCAAAATCAGCGCTCAAAACCAGCATTGGGTCGTGAGGGCCTGGCGTGCGAGGATCAATCTCCGACGTAGCCAAGTTGGCCTTGGTGCTTTTTGGGCCTGGCCCAGCATAGTTTGCAAATGTAGTAGTGGCTGGTTCTTCTGTGATTTCATGAGAATCGCCTACTTTGAATAGCATAGGGCTGCTTGCAGCAGGCTTGGTGTTTGAGTTCTGTGTGAGTTGCGCCATGGTATCCTGGTTGATTGTTGTAGTATGAAAAAATAAAATAATAATAAAATAATAAAATAAACACTATGGGGTGGATAGAACAAAAGCAAAGCGTCCACTTGGAAACGACCCTCTTTTTATATTTTTTCAACGCTGGTCATTTGACTATTTCTTCAAGTGCCATGAAACGATGGTTTCATAGTGTTTACACTTTAATAGCAACTACTTGTCTACAGGCTTCGCGAGAGGAGCCTTTGGAAGCACAGTGCCAGAAAACCTGAAACCGTTATTGGATTGTATTGTTTTAGAGCTGGACGAAAAAAAAAAACGTTCTTTTGTTTGCATATGTGAATGGCATTGGCTCCATTCATTTTCAGGCAATGCTGCTATACGCTGGTTGTATTTGGAAATAGATAAGAGAGGCTTGCTGCAAAAACCGCAGGGATCTTTACTGCACACACATACAGGCCAAGATATTTTCAGTCTCTACCACGATACTGTGAGCCGTTTCAGCTGGGCAAGACAAGAAACATCACACCCCCAAAAAAACAGACCAGGATATCGTGACGCTATCGTGACGCTATCGGCTGAGTGAAAGAACGCCGATTACTATCACCTGCTCCGCTGGCGATTGCGAAAAGTGTCCAAGCCTGGTCTCTCGGCGTATCAGTTTGCGGGTGCATTCTAAGCATATGCTGTGAAACGCGTTTGTACGGTGAAAAAGAAACGAGGAAACAGGTCACGCATGCCCTGGAACCGCAGACATTTACTGCCAGCCCAGTGATGAAAGCTGGTGTTAATTGAGCAATCTATTGCAAACGCATGTGGATCCGTATTTGCTTTCTTCGTTGTTAGCTATGCTGATCCGGTGTAGAAGCTAAACCACCAGCCATCAAATACTAAGACATTTGATTTGATCTCACCATCTCATCGAATAGAAGTTTTGGTTTTTTGGCAATATTCCTAATTGATCAATGGATGCCAGTTCCAATATATTGGCAAAACCTACTTTGGCTCTCTCTACAGCTGTTTTTTTTTGTTTTACAATAATGCTATTAAATACCAAACACCCAAGCAATGAAAGGCTTAGCAAAAAAATAAACACAAAAAAAAAAAAATTAAAAACAAAAAAAAGGAAATAGTCTGCGGAGTGGGCTTTGATGGCTAGTCCTGCTTTCATTTTAGTTATTGTCTTTGAATATATACAGCTACTACTCCGAAACCTTCAGCCCAAGAAATGGATAATCGTAGAACTGGGATCAAATGTTTAAGATTCAGTCGTGTATTTTTTTTGGGAAAAATAAAAGAAAGCCGCATTGCCAGAACAAGATATTTGCGGGGAGAAGCAATTCACGTGACTATCATGCTTTTTTGAAACAGGGTGGTAGCACTTTTTGCAAAAAAGGTTTATAGATCTGCTAGTTTTGGCAGAAAAAAAAAAAAAAAAAAAAAAACAGGGCTACAATCTGGACTTTGTACAAACCACACAGTAACGCTTCTTCCAACACTAAGGATAATTGATAATTGATAATAATAATAAAAAGGATAAAGATAGAAATGACAAGTCTGGAGAAAAGTGTGCTGCTTTTGTGGACTGGGGCCTTGGGAAGAACCTAACTATTTGAGTTTGGCATTTGTTGCAAAGAATAGCTTTGGAAGATCACGTAGTAGCAGAGTGATGAGCGACTTGGACATGCTACGTGTTTGGAGTTTTGAGAGAACACAAAGCTACATATGAAACTTAAATGTTTACAGGTACCGCTTACGAATCTTCAGCCAGAGAGCTGATTGAAGCAAATAGCATTTAAATTCCAAATGTACTGAGATATCACTTGTAAAGTCAGTGATTACTACACGTCGCACGACTGTCTCCATTAAGTTGTCTACACCACAGTGAAGCTAATTTTTTCACGCAACGGGATACGGCTGCCATACTTAAGACGAAAAAATAAAAAACTGAATATAGCTTTCAAAGCATCAAATTAGAAAACAGCGCAGTGCGGTGCATTAACAGATTCTACAAGGTTGTCGGTTCCAAGGCTCTTTGGGAAGTCTAGGCCTTTGGGGGGATGGAAAGCTCAAAAGCCCAGGAGGGATGTGCATCCAGGTACTTGATCCAAGAATGCTAATCTCAAATTAAAAAAAAAAAAAAAAAGGTTTTCAGGTAGCAGTCTGGCGCTGCTGGATGAGGGATGAACCACGGTCAACAGCAGGAAGAGCCCTGTACTTCTCTTTTTTTTTTTTTTTTTGAAAAAACAAGCGAATCAAAAACACATGTAGCCACTAGTACAAATAATGAAAAGCAACTACTTCTTATGATTAAACTCAACATTAAACTGAACTTTACAAAGGGTATTTGTTAAATGTGGAAGAAGACTAAGGCTGCAGTGAATATTGTTTACAAATTGCAAGACATCTTCAAAAGAATGTCAGGAGAAGCCCGATTCTTTTTCAGCCCCGACTGGTACAAAAATTTTAAATCAAAAAAAAAAAAAAAACCAAATGCCCATAACAAGCCAGAGACTTTTTAATTAATTACTAATAATTTTGTGAACCTCAATTCAGTACATTAATCTAATTATTAAAGAATTTCAAAAAAAAAAAAAATTGAAAATGTTGAAAACTGCAAAAAGACTGTTGACAGGTACGAGGTTCGAACTCGTGCATTCTTTCGAATAGCAGATCTTAAGTCTGCCGCCTTGAACCACTCGGCCAACCTGCCTTGTATTAAAAATTTTGTAAATCGCATATAAGTTTACATATTGAAAAAATAGGAAAATCAGTTAATTCTGCCACTTTTATTATACAATGGCAACACTACGTTGCACCCGACGCGCAATACACATACAAAAAGTAAAATCTGGTCAAGTCACTGTCAACGAGTTATTATTAGAACTGCACAGTTCAGAACAAGCCATGGACAATTTGGTGCATGGTTCAAAAAGTTTGGAATCACAAAGGAAAGCTACAATTGTGAATGTGGACAAGTGTCTCCAGCGATGGAGTTACCGACTCTCTTGAATAGTATTAAGGGCTTGTGAGCAGTCACAGCCTTTATTGCTGATAAGAAGGATTAGGAACCTTTAAAAAATACGAATTTATGTCAAGTGGAATGAGTCGGGAATGTTTTTGTCTTACAATGGTTTCCCTGATCCTCATAAGCTAGTATTAGGGCTCATGCTCGGGCCGACACAGACACCAGCTAAGAATTGTTTTTTTTGAAAATCTACAAATAGTTGATATGTAAAAGATTACTACAACGCCTAAGTTATGTAGTTCTATAACCCTTGAATGAATCGAATTGAACTGGGCGGCTAGTTACTTTTTCGATGAAACTTACATAAACAGTTCAAATGAATTAATTATGTCAGCATAGAAATCGATACGCCTTAGCTCAATAGAGATATTTAAAAAAATCGAATTGGACTATTTACCAATTGTGAAGCTGTCAAGTAGTGTTTACTGAAATTTAGTCCCCCAGTGCCTGCATTTGGAATGGACTTTTCTGGATCAAAAAGTGTCCAAATAAAGACTGTAGAAGTGGCAATAGCGGAAGATAGGCTCGTAACAGCAATGGTAATATAAGTTCTAGGACTAGACAAAACCTTTTTATTGGAACCTCTAAAAAACCCACAGCTTGATAATGACGAAAAATAGAATCCATAATGTGTTCTTTTTTTTTTTTTTTTTTTTTTTTACTGCAAAACAAAGTTGAGCAGAAAACAGAAAAAGATAAAGGCTAAATTCAGACAGTGTTATAGAATGGTGTGGAGGTGACTCCAAATAGTTTTTATTAACAAGAAAATGATGATGATGATGATGATAAAAAGGGGAAGCTAGTAGAGGCAAGAAATGGTTTACTATACAAATCAGGGTATTCTGCTTCAAGTGAAGAATTTAGTTCAAGCAAAATCGGAGCAAATAGTTACAGCAAGTACCATTGATTGTCATGGGCCATACGAAAATTTAGCAGCCAACCACCAGCGTTATTCACATTCTAGAAGTACCAGCAACTTGACAGTAATGTCTTGTCAATCCTCGTGCAGATCCATATACTTCAGCACTGCCGCATCTTCAAAGTCATCAGCTGGCGGACATGGCACATTTGCGCAGCGAACCGCTTTGAAAGGGACGCGAGCGACTAGAAAAACAAACAGAAGAAGAGGTCATAAAAGAGCAGAAGCAGGAAATAACGGGAAGAAAGAGAGCGTTTGGGAATAAAGGAAATAGACAAAGAAAAGGGAAGAAGAAGCAAATAACGATGATGTTGAAAATATGGGTCGAAAAGTGAGGAATAGAGAAAATGGTAAACGGGTTAAGCAATAAGTGAAGGAAATAGTACATGCACAAAAAAGTGACAAAAAGAAAAATGATAGCGTTAGAAGCCGAAATCAAGGGACAGGAATGAATGGACAAGTTGTAGTCAAAACCAAAACCTAAACCAAGTTCAAAACTAAATCTAAACCCAAAAAACAAAATATTGAAATATTTATTAAATTAGTTGATAGTGCTCAGGAATAGTTAGAATTAAACAAAATTAAACGGATAAACGGAATAATCAAAGAGAAAAAAAAAATTAAGATCTTCCAATTTTATCAAACATGTCCCAATCATTTTGAGGTTCAGCTGGTTCGGCTGAATTTACAGACTTGGTCTCTCCAGAATTTTTCTGATCTTTACCATTAATCTGAGTAGCACCGCCATCAATTTCTGAGACAAAGTTGATCACGGCATTCACAAGAGGCTTTGCGTTAGGAACATAATGACCACCAGGATGAACCAAAAGGGATCTACACTTTGGATCCCACAAGTCATACATTGCCATTGATCGTTCCTCAGAAACAAGGGTATCCAAACTTCCAAGAACGTGAAGACTAGGAACAGTCAACGGAGTGACAAACCAATGTTGTAGGTAATCTGGCTTAACTCTAAATCCAGAGTACAGAATGGCAAACTTCAATGGGGTATTCTTTTGCTTATAGTTTTCATCAGCTGGAGGAGTTCCAGGATGAGTTGAATCGCCAGCAGGCTTGGTGTACTGGTCGAGTTTATGGATGGCAGCACAAAGAACGCTAGCTAATCCAGAACCCTGCGAAAACCCAACGATACCGTCATAAGGTCCATTTTCTTGAACAGACTGTTTGATGGCCTCAAAGGCTGTTTCAACAGAATAAAAGCCAGGTTTTGCTTCGTTCGAAGGCCACCAACTTTTAAAGTGTTCAGTATCGTTGGCATCGCTGTCGACTTGAGCAGGTTCAAATGGCATATCGGCTGGCGATACAGTGATAGGAGCATTCAAATAAACGGCTTCATAGCCAATCTTATTGAGAGCTTTGCGAAGCGCATTTGATTTGGCAGCAAATACTGAACCATTCTAAAAAAAAAAAAAACAATTATGTTAGACTTTAATTATTCCCATTAACAACGATGGTTTGTTAAAGACATGCCTGTGCAAAACCGTGAAGAAATAAAACCTTTTTAGACATCTTTAAATATTTGAGTGACTTGTGAAGGAGAAAATGACAGATCAGTGAAAAAAAAATTCTTTATCAATTTCTATTTGGGCCTTGACTGGTATTTGATTTACAGCAGATAAAAAAATCGAAAAATCAAACGGTCTTTTTGAAAATTACCAAATTACATGTGAATTTCTGTTTACATACAAAATAGATCTGCTTAGTAAATGTGGGTTAGGTAGATAGCCGTGCATTTATTGATGGTATTATCATTTATTTTCAGAATTGAAATATCTCAAACACCTTTGAGTTGGAAAACCCTTTTACACAAACCCACCAATGCTTTTCATACCAGTTTGCAGTTTTTTAAAGTCTTTTGATGAGGCAATTTTACCAGTTTCAGTAAACTTTCACACATTTTCAAGCCGAATTTAAAAGAACCAGCAGACATCTAAAAACGTTGATAGCTTTGAAGATACCAAATCAAATAATATCAACAATAAAGTGACTAGAGTGAGATATGCTCCAGACTCGTTTACACAATTAGCGAGCAATGCTGGGGCTTTGTTAAATTTACTAAGTTCATCAAATTCATTAGACAGCGATACTGCTGGGCCTAGAGTCGTTTTGCTTGAGGACTTGCAAAATAAAGAAAAAGAGGGGCATGCCAAAATGGTTCAATTTGAACATTAATGACTAAATACCCAAGGAAAAGTTCAAACAACAGCTTGAAAAACGGATTTTTATTTGAAAAACAAACTGGAAAATGGGCTTTTTTGGTGACACTGGCAGGTAAGTCGCCTTGCCCCCAGATGCTAATAAGGAAATCAAAACTTGCTAACGCAGTCAACAAATCTCTTTAATACCCACAATTTGTCCGCGAAAAACACTGCCAAAAACACTATACCTAATTGCAAGGTCAGATTGGCAGTAAAGAAGAAAACTTGACGTATATCCGAGGATAAGGAAGAAAAAAAAGCGTTGTCTATTTCTAGTGGATACCAGATACCAATAGAACAGCTTATAGAGCAGCCTATATTGACGTTGACTCACATGTGTCTGGCTGTTTCCTTCAAAAGCTTTGCCAGCATCCATTCAGTGTTGGCGGAAACCCAAAAAAAACGAATGTATGCCACAGTGGAAAAAGAAATTTGGCAAAAACTCTAAGCGATTAAAATTTTGAAGAATTGCTTTGGGGACCAAAAAAGTATATTGGGTGCTAGGACTGGCTACAGGCATAGAGGCTTTAAAGTGTTTTGCCAGAGATAAAAATTGGGCGCCTGAGAAAAAAAAAGCAGCTTTTGGTATAGGGCATCCATTAATGGCTAAACGTGCAGAAGTTTTGTTGAGGAGCCATTATCATGAAAATGAAAAGGTTGAAAAGGCTAATGATGAGGAAGGAATGTACTTGAAAAAGGCTTGGTAAGCTTGGACACTGAGATGGAAAATGTAAACATGGCTGAAGAAATTGAGGAAACTAAGAAAACTAAAAACGAGCAGCCAGATTCTATATTTGCCAACGTTGTCCAGCGAGTTTCAATACACGCAACTAGAAGATTAGCAGAATGAAAAAAAAAATCATGACTTGATTATTGCTACTCATCAGCTTTATCAAGAGTAAGTGTTGAATTTCAAAAATCAGTCGGCCTACAAAACAATCAGCTGTTGGAATTGTTGTCTTCAGATGCTGAGTTTTGATTTTGATCGAGTGGGAAACCCTGCAGGATTTGAATATGTTGCTCATGTACGCCAAACAATAAACAGACCTGAAGATATCTCACTAGATGAAGGATCTGCGTTTTGAACAAAAAGCCAGTGAACAGGAAAGGGTCAGTACATTTGTTATTAGTAGATGTCAAATTTGATAAAAAAAAAAAAAAATGGAAATCCAGTAGCCATGACACAAAAGAGCAAGAGTATGAAGTTGAGCTAAGAAGCAATAAATGAGCTAGGCCTTCCGCTTGATATTTTAAAAAAGTTTGGAGTTGAAAAAGTTGGACAATTAATGACTACCCAAGATAACCTTTACAAGCTGAAAGTTTTTGTATCATGCATACACCACAACAAATGCTCATTACAAGTTGGAATTGAAGTTTGCAGACGCAACCAATCATCTATGTTTAACTGTCGCAATTTTGGACAAATTATTCAACGACCCAAGGTTTTCGTTGGAACTGAAGAAAGGATCGTACCTTGTTGCAAAACGGATACTGGAGGATTCTGGAAAAGCCAAAGATGGACCCGGAGTGGCAGGCAAGGGCCGGTTGTTTGGCACGTCTCACGAAACGGCAATTATCAGTTATTTGAGCGTGTAACAAGCAGCCTTACAACAACAACAATCCGAATCAAACACAGAAACAACAAGCGTACGCTTTGACGAGTTACAAGTGTACATCACGTATTCCGAAACAACCTTTGAAGCGTGATGGGCATGCTGTCATGAAGATGGGCTCAGAAAGCGGTAATATCGAGCAATAGACAGTGTCCAAATCATATGACAAGCAGGCTTATCATGATGCCTAAAATCGCCAGGTGGTGACATGTAGAGACTAGGTACCAAAACTGAACTGACTCGGGTTTTGAATGAAGATAAGATTACAGAGTTTTTGGCTAATATAGAGAAAAAGAACCAGGGCAAAGTTGAAATTACTACAAAACATCAACAACAAGAGCTTATGGAACAATACGAAGAACAAGAAGAAGGTTCGGAGGAATTTGATCAAGCTGAACAAGCTGAGGCTGAAGAAGAAGATCAACACGAATCAGTTTAGAAATCCAAAAAAAAAGAAAAGAAAAAGCAAGTGCGAAAATTGATCGAAGAACAACACGAGTTTAGAACAAGTACTTGGATATGTGCCATACACTTGAAAACACAGGTCTTCGACACCGACTGGGGTAAATGTAAATATTGTCCTAATTGGGACCCGTGTCAACAAATCCAGTTACTAATCGGTTTTACATCTATTTACACATCCGGGACACAAACGTTTACATGGGTTCTGAAAAAGTCTAAAACTTTGTTTTTGGCACTTCCAGCCCCTCCTTTAAAGCTTATCGATAACAATTTCCATCTATTTGCTACTTTTCCCCCACACCTTTCCTTTTTGTATAAATTCAACCGAGTTTCCTGGTCTTTTTGTTTTTTTTTTCTTTGCTATCCGTTATTTTTCATTTTTTTATGTCATGATTTTTTTTTTTTTATCATTGCTTGCTTTTTAATAATAAAATTTTCAATTTGAATCTTATTTTGATTTATTTCTGCACTGTTAGACCTTAACACCTACCATTAACCCTCACTACTTTTTCAAGTCTTTGCTATGGAAGAAGCCAATATTAATGCCAAACCCGTCACGGCAGAGTCTCAGCTCGCTGAACTGGGCTATAAACAAGAATTACCTCGAAAGCTCTCCATGATGTCGATTCTTGGGTTGAGTTTTGCCATTATGGTAAGTTTTTCCATGGTTGCTCAATCAATTTTTCACACTGTCTCATACTAACTGAAAAACTATCCAAACAGGCTGTTCCCTTTGGCCTCAGCACCACCATGTATATTGGCCTTACTGATGGTCAATACGTTACTATTATCTGGGGCTGGATCATTGTTTCCATCATTTCGATATGTATTTCCACTTCACTAGCAGAGATTTGTTCTGTTTTCCCAACTTCTGGTGGTGTTTATTATTGGGCTGCTATGCTTTCAAACAGAAAATGGGCCCCTCTGACTTCTTGGATCACTGGTTGGTTAACGTTGGTTGGAAACTGGACGGTCACTACTTCAATTTGCTTTTCGGGAGGTCAACTCATTTTGTCGGCTATTACATTATGGCGTGAAGACTGGGCTCCTAATTCCTGGCAAACAGTTTTGATGTTTTGGGCTGTCATAATTATTTGTGCTCTTTTCAACGCGTTTTGCTCTAGATACCTTGACTTTATCAACAACTTGTGTATTTATTGGACAGGAGCTTCTGTCATTATTATTATGATTGTGTTGCTTTCCATGGCTGACGTCAGAAACTCTGGTAAAACAGTGTTTACTCATTACGACGCGTCTGCTTCAGGCTGGCATCCAGGATGGGCGTTCTTTGTTGGTCTTTTGCAAGCTGCATATACCCTAACTGGCTACGGAATGGTTGCTTCGATGTGTGAGGAAGTTCAAAATCCTGAGCGCGAAGTTCCCAAGGGAATGATTTTGTCAGTCGTAGCTGCTGCTCTTACGGGTGTGATTTATTTGTTACCCGTCCTGTTCACTCTTCCTATGGACAAGATCCAGACCTTGTTGAACGCACCAGGTGGAATGCCAATTGGCTTGTTTTTCAAGATTGTGACTGGTTCTCCAAGCGGTGGATTTGGCCTTTTGTTTTTGTTGCTGGGAATCTTGATGTTTGCAGGCATTGGCGCTCTTACTGCTGCCTCCAGATGTACTTATGCGTTTGCCCGTGATGGTGCTATTCCATTTTCCAAGTACTGGAAGTACGTTTCTCCCAAATGGGAAACTCCACTTGGCGGAATTGTTTTGTCTTCAACGGTTTGCTGTATTCTGGGTCTCATTTATTTTGGATCAACCGCGGCATTTAACGCATTCACTGGTGTGGCCACGATTTGCTTGTCAGCCTCGTACGCACTGCCAGTTTTTGTCTCTGTTTTGCAACGCCGTAGAAAGCTTGCTAAAGCACCAATGAAGCTTGGCTCTGTCTTGGGATATACTGTCAATATTGTGACAATTGTTTGGATTTTGTTGGCAACTGTCTTGTTTTGTATGCCTACTGCCATTCCAGTTACCAAAGAAACTATGAACTACGCAGCAGCAGTATTTATGGGCTTTTCTTTGATTTCTGCTGGCTGGTACGTTGTCTGGGGCCGCAAACATTTCCGTGGACCTCCAACTGCAGAAGCTTTTTCAAACGAAACAATCCATGGAGTAGACACTTTATCAAAAAACGGAGCTAATATGATGGAAGAAGATGTTACAATGACGTCTGAAAAGCAATGGTAAAAACAAAACAAACACCTTATAATAGTCTAGAGTGTTTTATTTTGTTTTTATGAATCTTTTGTATATGCTTTTTTATTTTTCACTTTAATTTTGTTATTTTAGGCTTTTCTCTTTTTCTTTCTTTTTTTTTTTTTTTCTTACGTATACATAGTTACAAATCATAGAAGCAATACTTTTTTCTTTTTTGTTTTTTTGTTTTTTTTTCAATCAATACATTAAATTTAACCTTATTTGAGTATGGCTTCACACTTACGAATATAGCCACTGCGAGAACGAGAACCTAGAAGATTTGAGATTCCAGGAACTGTGGATTGGGGGTACATGGAAGATGTAGAAAGAATACTGATGGTTTGGAATATGATCGACTAGTCTGGACGTTAAAATCAAAGAAAAAAAAAAAAAAAAAACAGTTGGTATAAGTTGGCAATTAAAACACTTATTTATTTTGTACCTGAATAAATATACCTGTATACACATTAGAATCGTATTTTCGTTTTTTCGTTTCTTGAGTTGCTTTCATTCTACTCTTATTTAATTTCGATTGAGATATATTTTTATTCTAAATTCTTCAAAAGTGTGAATCCGACCAATTGTCAAGTTTTTGCGTTTGTTGCAGCAATTATTTTAGGAATTGTTTTTCCTGGAGACACAAAAACAAAAAAAAAAAAAAAAAAAAAAAAAAAAAAAAAAAAAAAAAAAAAAAAAAAAAAAAAAAAAAAAAAGAAAGAGGAAAAGCCAATAAGATCGTGACTATAACTGTAATAGAGTGATAATATACAATTGCCAACTAATCAAAGCTGATTTCCAAAGGAGAACGTTTATTCCAATTACGCCTTGGCTTTGAAATAAAGCACTGGCTCACACAAAAAAGCAATCATTTTCAAATACTACAGTTGTATACTTTTCATAGATACATTGATATATGCTTTATACCCTATACGAATAGCATCCTAGCATTAGCCAGTATCCATGCCTCTCAAACTTTCCTTGCTACTAAAGAGGAAAAAAAGATTCAAGGAACATGAAAGTAAAAACAGAGAAATACCGAGAAAAAAAGGGGGAAAGAGAACAGGAACAGAAGATAATACGAAAATGGCAGCATTGGCTGATGTTGGCTAGTTTCTGTATATTTTTGTAAATTATATACAAATATCTATTTGGCTTTTTTCTTCCGTGTGTCTTTTTACGTTTTCTCGCCGTTTTGTCTTTGGTTCAAATCCCGGTCAACATGTGCGTGGTCCAGGACCAAATAACATTTAACAATAAACGTAAAAATAATATCATAACAACGCAGGAATATTTCTTATTCTTTGTATCATTTATTGAGTAACCTCTTTTCCTAGGAATGACTAAAGACAAAAATAAAATAAAAAAGCCAAGCATATTGCCAAAAAAAATAGTATAAGAAAAAGCCAAAACAACAATAAAACGGTGGTTGATGTGTGTAGGGTAAAACGAGAGGTGATACAAAATGAACAAATAACAAAATAAATTTACAAGAAATATATTAAAATACTAGAAAAACATAAACAAAAGTACAATACTTGTAACGTCTTTTCATCATTCTTTTACGCATCCGTTTATTTCGTACTTTGACTGTTCTGACAAAACACAGGTATTGGATTTTAGCCAACTAGTTTTCAATAGTTATTTTTCTCCAAGCGAAAACACGAACCAGACGAGAGGGTTCCTACTGTTCAAGCCAGAGGGCGCAGAGATCTTAAAAACAACTTTCAGAAAACAGGTCAAGAGTGCTTTTTTTTTTGATACTTTGAAATATACTGGTTTATTCAGAAATCTCACGGTTGACTGATTTCTAAAAGTGTTTGAGTTTTTTATTTCATGTTCTAGTCATATTAGCCAGTCAAACGAGTATAAACAAAATAACTCAAACTAAGTCTTTGACGATCAAATACATCAAACCAAAAAAAAAAAAAAAAAAAAAAAAATGGTTGATTTTTGATTTGCCAAACTAAAATTAATACACATAGTTCCTGTTCAGTTTTTTAAGTGACCGGATTTTTCCATTTACCAATTTCGCTCATGATATATATTACCCAATTTGTTTTGGTTTGTGTTTGGTCTTTACTTGTGCTTTTGCCTAAAATTGTGTTTCTGAGAGAGAGAAAGCTTGTGTGTGTGTGTGTGTGAATCAAAATTAGTAGAAGTTTCTCGAACGGTTCAAAGCCCACAGGTTATACCCTCCTCAGAACTTTGTTCTCGAAACTTGTTTTCAAAACCTAAACCCAAGCACTTAATTCTTTGGTGACGACCAAACTCATTCATCCAAAACCCACCTGAAAACACGGTAATAAATAACCTTACAAGTTCTTTCTTTCTTTCTTTCTTGTGGGATTTTTCGGAATATTGCTGTTTTTGAACAAAGGCTTTTGGTGATCTTGATTAACAGAAATCAACACCTTCGTTGGTTTTTCAATTTGTAATATTTTTTCAGACAAAAGATGGTATTCAAAACAAGTAATGGATTAAACCTAAAGGCCAAAGATTGATAATGTAGAAATACCAAAGACAAACTAGTGAAAGGCTGTACAGGATGAAGTGAACATTAGTATGGATCCTGGCTTTTTGAAGTTGAGTCTGCAGGTGTTGCCTTATAATTTCTTTTTTCTTTATCTCGATTTTCTGGGCTTTGAAATGAAAATTCGGGAATCTTTGAGATCAAAGTTAGGCTTATTTGAATTTCATTATTTAGATCACTCTTTAATGTTACACTGAGCACACTCACCAACAACGACAACAAAGGCATACTGGAGATACAAAGTGGAGAACTTGGTTGTTTTTGATCTGTCAGCTGCAAGACTGAATTTTAAGATAGAAAAAGCAAATATAAAACAATAATGATGCTGTTGACAGGATAAAGGTTTGATTTACTAGTAACAGCTTTCAGAATATGACATTTTAATTTATAGACAATAACTAATGCTGAAATCGCATTTTACTTCTATTTACATGTATATACTCTTTAAGCGGTGCACATATTACTCTCTATTCTTACCAACTTTTGCCATTACGCGCGATTGTTACCGCTGCTGCCGCTTGTTTTGATTAATACGGTCATTAGCATTAGTATTACTACCACTACATACCTATCTTTACTTTGTGTATTTCATATTCATATGGGCTTACCAGGAGTATAGCGCTTAGTTCCTCGATGTTTCGTGCTTTATTTGCATGTGGCCATGCATAAGAGATTTACAGGAGTTGTACACATCCTATCGAATAACCTTATGTATGTGTTTGGACATGCCAGTTGCCGTTCATATTTGGATTGAAGGTGTCAAAGATGTATTTTTCTTTTTTCTTTTTTTTTTTGTTTTTCATTTGATATATTCTTACACATGTCGTCGTTCCGTTGCTTCTTTGTGAGAGAGTTGTAGCTTTTTTAATGATGCATTCATTTTATTCCACGCTAACTGATGAACAATTCAGTAAGAATGTTAATATAACTCGATAGGGTTGCAAGCTGTAAGCCATCTTAGCCTGTCACATATCAAAAAAACAGCAAAAAGATAAACAAAAAGCAATAAACAATGGTCTAAGGATCAACTTATCACTTGATTACATTGCTAAGAGCTGCTGTATATTTACTTAAAATAGGGAAACAAAGCTTGAAAAAAAAAGAATACTAGTGTTGAATGGGGGTTACAAGATCAAAAATACAAGAAATGTCTTAGCAAACATGGGGAATTGGCTACATTGATTGATTGGAAATAAGAGGAAGAGAGAGAGCCTAACAAAATAATGCATGAGCTCTGAGCCGGTAACTATTCGGTGTTTCAAGTAGTAACTCGAACCAAAATAAGCTTTTCTAACAGGATCCAGACAAAACCTTTGAATAAAGGGTAGTGAGAAACGCATGGAACGCTTCTTTTTTTGGTTTGCAGAGAGCTTTATCCTTAGAGCATGTTTAAATATCTAAAAATACATCATTTGCCGACAAAAAATGCCATCAGACTAAAGTTAATCGACATACCATCAAACAAAATAAAAAATGAAAACTGGAGAACAAAAACACAGAAAAAAGAGGAGCCGATGAGACCAAATAAACTGATGAAAAACCAAATAATTATCAGACTAATGGAGGAGCTAATGAACAGAATACTTTGCTACCAGCAAATATACTCAAAATTGGTCCTTTGCAAAACAAAGAATATGATGCAAACAGAGGGTTGGGTATCAAAGAAAAGATGGAGGTTGTGAGTAGAAGAGGGGAAACACATACCAATGAGTCCAGACTACCACCGTAGCCCAAGCAATACCATCAAACCATATACCAAAGATTGGTATTCGTAAAGATATAAATATACCTTCCAAAGAAGATGAACACACAGAAAGGCAACTATACAAAGATCAAGACAAAGATAGAGTCTATGGTTACCAATGAACATACAGAGATATGACCCCGTCTTAAAACAAAGTCAGATAAAATCATGATCAAACAATGAAAAAAAAGAAAATAAAGGCAATACAAGTGAGGAGCGGATTTAAGATACTTGATTTATTTGAAAGTAGATGCATGGGTTAAAAAAAAAATTTGGGAAGCAAAACAAAATGTTAACCAATATTTTTGTTTTTTTAGGCGCGTACTGAGCTAAAACAATTACAATGCATATTTAAAATCATTTTTCAACTAAAGTCGAGTGGAATAGATTAAGTCTAAAATAAGTGTATTGATGTCAAGACTATTGACTGATATAACTAGCGGTATGTACGTGCCAGAATAACCAAGTCGCTAATAACCATGGCCATAACCAAAACAAACTACACAAAGATTTCACAATTAATATATTTGTTCAAATCGTTTTTTTTTGGAGCCATAAATGACATGTTTAGTTCATCTATAACTAGCATCAACCAATTCAGTTAGTCTTAGTTTAGAGGAACTAAAGTGTATAAACATTTGTATATAGGAGTATAAGTCTGCCTATACTTGTGGATTTATATGAAATTCAATGGTTAATATAATGAAATTGTATACAGTAAAAATTCCATGTGATACAAGAGTCATTGTTGTCCAACATTCCCAGCCAACTTAATTAATCTTCATTCTTTGTGGTTTATTTCTGCATTATTTCCAAAAAGCAGTTTTGTTGACTCTTGGCTTTTGGCTTTATTCAGTGGTCTGAATGCTGTGTTCAAGACTTGAGATTATGTCCTACAAATTACTGTGGAGAAAAACAAACCAATCAGTATTGAAGTGGATATTGGTTAAAAATGTCAATAATTTATCAAAACTAGTTGACTGATTATGGTGATTGCAATCGCAATATTATTTTTTTCATCTTTGAAAATCAAAAAAAAAAAAAAAAAAAAAAAAAAAAAAAAAAAAAAAAAAAAAAAAAAAAAAAAAAAAAAAAAAAAAAAAAAAAAAAAAAACAAGACCTGTGTCTCAAACCTATTATTAATAACAATTTCATTTTTCGTACATTTTGGTTTTCCTCTTTTAAAAATTAAAACCTGTCAAAGCCAGAATTGTTGGAAACGAACAGCCAAATTGGGTCAAGAGAATACTCAAGTTGACTGAAAAAAAAAGAAAACTGGCTCTTTTGCTGATGTAGTTGGGTAATGATTTGTTTTGTTTGAAAGCAGGGTTCATAGTTTAGACACGTTACAAAAGCAAAGTTTATACAAAAATTATTTATGGTGCAAACTCACCTCTGGTGACAATAACAAAATAATGGCTTGTCAATAGTGATCAATACCCAACTTCAATGACATATTGTTTTTCTTGTTATTTTTTTGTTGCTGTCTATGAGGGTCTATGACAATCAAGTTGATAACCGACACATGGTAGCAGTGGATAAAATCAAGTCAACGGTGGTATCTCTGCAGCAGGTGTTTTTAAAAGTAAACGAGCATCCAGTAGGAAAAGCTTCAACCCTCAAGTTTTTGTCCTATCTACCCGCTGAACTACATGCGAAACAAGTGGGTAAAGTCTAACAATTGTTCATTGTTAGAAATGGCAAAATTACAAGAAATATTATTTAGTATGAAGCATATGTAAAACATTGACATGTATAAAAAGTTAAAGAGTTAATCTTCGAAAGCATGAGGAATAGTTTTCATTAAACATATCCAAACTTATAAACTAGCAAAAAGGTTCATCAATGTTTTAAACGAAGACCCGTAGCGATCTATTCAAGTAAAGTTTTTTTCGCCTAGAATCACCACTACATTTGTATCAGCCAAAGCTAACAACGAATATCCAGCCATCGACAAGACAAAAAAACTCATTACATTTGTTCCAGCGTCTTTATTTTATCCATATAAGTTTTTGATCTTGGTGCTAAAAAAAAGAGCAAACTTGCAACTGTCAAAATCCTACCTGAAAAAAAAATAAAAAACTCGATTGCAACATTAAGATTCCTTATGCGTTTTAAAACAAAAAAATGCATTTTCATGGATGTTTTTGCCGTATACTTGCTTTCGATATTCAGTTTCATGGGTACGGAATTAAAATTTCCTTACTCGTAAAAACATCTGAGGAGCTTTTGTTTCAAGGAAAACAAGGCAAAAATACAAATAATCACTTCAATGCCGTTTGCTGAAATAGTATTGAAAACTGGCGCGGCTGGCAAACACATGAATATCACATGAAATACACGATTAAGGGTGCTAACAAAAAGACAGTGCTTCTAGAACCGGTGCTAACAAATATAAAGTCCCTTGTCTTGGTAGCAGGTGGTGTTACACTAAATGAAGAAGGTATTTGATGCGTAGGTGGATTTATACTTTCCCTTTATGCTCGAGAAATAAACAAGAGTGGACTTGGTTTTCAAAAATGTTAAGCAGCTTCTATACCAAATACATAACAGGCACTTATGAATCCCTGTTTTTTGAAAAATAGACAGGGTTTTCTTAACTAGGGATTATTAGGACTTTATGTTTAATTCTAAACAAGATTTTATATAAAAGCTCTTCGTAAGCCAGGAATCTAGCTCCATTCTAAATTATCATCTTTCCATCCACATTCATTAATCCCCCTCCAACAATCCATATAATCCATAATGCCTTTCACTTCAACACTTTCTCATTCTGCTCGTCGTGAGCACAAGTCCACATCCCATCGTCACTCTGTTGACATTCCCACTGATCATTATTCAGTGGATCCTAAATCCACAGCTACTTATCACCCTTCTGACTCTTTGAACATTGTTCCAAGAAGGCCTTGTAACTTGGACTTGACAAACTCTTCTTTTGACTCCTCTAAAGAGAAGATGCGTATCTTGATGAGCCAACTGCCCTCTCCTATGCCTGCACCATTTGACAGCTCATTTTCAAATTACACAGTTTCGAATAGACGTAGATCAAGAGGAAGTTGCATGTTTGACCCTAATTCTACATACTCTGCCAACCCTGTTTCTTTTCAAGATGTTAACGGGTTCATGCCTCCTACTCCTGTTGCTCCTGTATCTTCAGTAACAACCTACTGTCACCAACGAGCATCTTCACAACACCATCATACACACCATAACCATCATCATGAGCATGAGCCTTCTCCACAACAGCCTGCCCAGTCCAAGAGACTTTCTCAACGAAAAAGTTTTTCCAAGCTTTTCAATGGTAATGAAAGGGACGAAAAGCCAAGAAGACCTTCTATTTCTGCTCCCATTTTCCAGCAAAAGTTTCGCTCAAAATCTGTCATTTCTGAAAGTGACTTTTCTATTGCTTCTTTTTCTTCATTCTCATTGCACTCCACATCTTCGTCATGTTCTTCAAACTCATCATACTCTTCTCCTTTTTCTTCTTCTTCTTCTTCTTCTTCACCATCACCTACTTCACCATGTACTACTACTCCCCCTCCTCCACAATCTTTTGTTAAACCATTCGCATCTTTGCCCTCATCAACCCTTGCAAAGCTTTCACTTACCAATCCCACTTTCTCGTCCATTCCTGAAGACCAGCTCCGCCTGTTTATGGGCTTATGCCTTCAGGGCCTCTATGGCGACTTTGAATCCTGGAACCAGATTCCTCCTACCCACTGGGCAGCCCATTTTGTCAACGGCTCGATTGACAGAATCGCACTCAACTCTGAGAAAATGTGGAAAAGCAATAAAGGAATGAAGCCTGATGTCGCGCTTAAGCGGTTTAATGATCTTATCAAAAACTACTTCTAATAGTTTGAATTTACTTTTTTTAATCTTCTTGTTTTGTATATTATATAATTTTTTTTTTAATGACAATAATGACTACCACATTTAAAACGATTTCAGTTTTTCAAATATTTCATATACTCCCCATCATGGGTATACCTCATAAAAGCTATTTACAAAATAATATTTAAAGAAATAATAGGTTATAACCCATGCGATAATTTAGTCAAACGAATCCCAGGAATGTGTCTTCCTTATATACTCTATTCCTTGTACCTATGTATAAACTTAGTTAAATGTACTTTGAATTAATTTAATAACTTACAGACTCTGTTCAATCATGATTTTTTATTGTTCAAATCAGCTCTTGATAATATTGAAAGTCTTAAAATTATACACCATAAATGCACATACAAATACTAAAAGAGACAGCAGCATGGATTGCCTTCTGTAATGGGCCACGAAAAAGGCAATAGCGGTAAAAGTTCGAATATCATAATTTTGTCGATTTACATCTCACTTAATGCTGGAGTTTCGCAGACGGATTTACAGAATTTGTTCATGCCAATTTCACTAAAGCACTTTCCAAGTAATCAGCATCAGTGTATATCTTGTGCGTTTATTTGATTTCGAATAAACACAGTCTTGTTTTCGTGTATGGCTCTATAGTCTTTGAAAAACAATTATTATTTTTTTCAATTCGGTTATATCCCTAGTTTTCTAAATTTGTAGTAACTTGTAGCGTTTACATTTCCTTGTGTATTTCCAACCTCTTTTAAAATATACCAACCGTACAAAAAATACAATTTCCAATATGCTTTTTTCTTTCTTTTTTTTTTTTTAACCTTATTTCTAATACCTTTTCTATTCCATTTCTGATCTGCTTTCAGAGCCCGAATGTCGGAAAATGAAGTTCAATATTTATTAGGAAACCCAAACTAGCTAAAAGTCTTTATGACATTGTATTCTTATATATACAAAGAAAACTATTTTTAAGTAGAAAAACAAAAAACACATTATATTTATAAATATTGATAATAGCAGAAAAAATATTATTATTACATTTTACCAGCTACTGTCAAGGCTACTACTCCAATCAAAGTTTGAATATACAATTGCGCTAGACGCATTCAGTTTAACGATTCACCATGGCCTCAATATACTCATGGGATTCAAAGAACTCATGGGATTCAGGTGACTATCACCACCTCTACCACTATTACTGACCCTGCTGCCTCCGCCTGCAAGAGTGTGTGCTTGTTTCGAAATGTTGGCCAACTTTACTGCTTTTGTATTTTTTCGGATCCTTTTGTTTGGTTTCATCTTTAATGCTTATTCCATATTTGAAATCAGCTGTCGTGCCCTGAACCTTAACATATTCTTCTTTCTCTTTCTTTACCTTCTTCTTTATATCCTTCTTTCTCTTTGACTAAACTTTTGTTGCTGCAAGAGTCGCCTACCAAGTATCTTGTAACTATACGGTACAACTGCCTAACCACTTTGGAGACCACAACGCTAAGTCCAGTGTGAACAAGGGTGTTTGATAACTTCACTGGCATTGGGAGGTTCAATATAGTCTGTTGTTTCATCAAGCAGTGCATGTAGTTGTGTAAGTTGGTGACAGCTGGGTACGTTCTTACCTTGTCCTTCTTGATGTTTTTGTCCTTCTAGTTCTTCTAGTTCTTCTAGTTCTTCTAGTTCTTCTAGTTCTTCTAGTTCTTCTAGTTGTATGCCTAATGCTTGCGAAAGCATATACGTCTCAAGTTCTTGCGGAAGCAAAAGGCTATACAGGAAGTTTTGTGACTTTTCCGGTCCGTACGAGTAATCAATTAAATACTGAACATCACCAACAAGTTCAGATACTTTTTCCAATGTCAAATCCAAGCGTGGGTTGACTAATCCAAATACATATTCAACAGCGTCATTGATTTGCTGGCTCAAAGATACCCAGGCTTTGTTAATAAACCACCATGACATTGATAGATACATTTTGTTCAATTGAGTCTCTTCCTCTTCCTCTTGCTCTCTTCGTTCTGTTTAGCCTTTTTTTTTCAATCATATCAACCATCATAATTCTTTCTTCCTAGAATGTTCAATTGCAACCTTGTCAAAAGTGTGAGCAGTGCTGCTGCGTAAATAAGAGTAAAAATACGGGTAATAGATTCGACCTTGAGTTGTTGCTATAATTGGGTTTTGGATTTCGGGGTATTATTTTGAAATACTTTGCAAACTGATATGATTGAACCATTTGGATTTTTCGTTGATTAACATACCTGACTCGGTTTGTTTGTCCTTGTCATTGCTGGTATTGATATTTGCCTGACAATCTTAGTTGTTGTACGATGTTTTCCAATTCAGAACTTTCAGAGATACTAGCCGCTGTTTCCTTTGCTGCCAGTGATTTTGTTTTTTCTCTGTTTGCTTGGATTGTAATTCTTGGGTAATTTTTTTTCCACATGAAATTGATCAATGATGTCAGACGTTAGCGATGGAAAAAGTGCCATAACTGTACATGTCGCATCTTGTTGGTTTTGATCAAACCGTCGACAGAAGCTAAAATAACAATAAATATGTTGAAAAATTAAAACTAAACAGTAGGTTCTTAAATATGAAATCAGGTCTCACTTTTCTTTAACAGATCACTCGCTGGCTAGTCTGTCTTGAAGCTCAAAGAGTTTTTTTTTTTTTGAGATAATCAACAACAAAATAGCTATACGCTGCAAAACCAAGCTAGACAAGAATTTTACGACAATGGCGGTTAACAAAACCGCTGATTGATGAAATGATATATAATAATAATAATAATAATAATAAATAAAGATAAAAAACATAAATTTAAACAAATAAACAAAAAAAGAAAAACAAGCAAACTAAGGTATTTTTGAAAAAAAAAGCAAGTGTGGAGATATATATTTTCTTCCGGTTTGGAAAAACCAAAACTAGAAAATAAATGATTGATAATGTACACGTGATGTGTAGGTGAGATCACACGTGACCTAGATGATTTAGTTGAACATTTTTTTTTTTTTTTTTATCAACGTCCAGGAATAGCAGCGTTTTTAGCGTCATTAGCAGATTGAGACCCGATAATATGCTTGATGAATCGGTTTGCAGCATCTTTATCAACTTTTGAGTTTGATACCGCTAGTAAGCAAAAAAAAAAAAAAAAAAAATTGGTTGGTTAGCTCAGTTGACAAATATTTTATAAAAAAAAAAAAAAAACGTCTTATTTATTTATTTTTACTTACGTTTTTCGCCGCGAGCCTTTTTCAAATTGGCCATTAAGACTTTGACTCTGTCGAGTTCTCCAGCAATAGCGTGAGTCTTGGGATCTACGCCGACCGATTTCAAGTATGCAAAGATGATAGAGTCGAGAGCATAAGTCAATGTACTGTAGTATTCTGCTTGCTGGATTGGGCTTAATGAATCAATGTCGGTTTTGCTTGTCGTTAACAAGTCGGTTATTAAGGACTCAAGCGGCGTTATTGCTGAGCCAAGATTGCTGACAGAATTTTGTAATTTAGTAACGTTTTCCATGTTTTAACAAAAGATTACAGTAAAAGTTGATGAAGGTTGGAATCGATATTGGAAATTAGAGAACTAAAAAAAAAAAAAAAAAAAAAAAAAAAATAGTTTTCATGTCTTGAAGTCACATGGAAATCACACATAACACGGCTGAACATATTCACATGACTTAACCATGTTCCACTTTGATTTTTTTACCAAACTAAAGCTATTTTTCAAAGCCAAAAGTAAAATAACACCAACTTTAAATTTAATAAGCGTGAAATTTTTGGTGCTACGACGTTATTGATCAATAAAGTAAACATTTTAGAGTAAGCGGAATTAGTTCAAAGTATCGCAGATGCTTAGTAAATAGTTCTAATAAGCTGTGCTTAATATTGTTTATGAACGTCTTTATAGATACACAAATGTTCTGCCACCTAACAAAACTTAACCACCTACCAACCACTTTCGACAACTATTGACCAAACGATTGCTTTTTTTTTTGGCCATTTCAATTAACCTGTATCATCTGCTTGTGGATTTTGTATTTGAAACATGAAGACGGTATTGAACGGCTCAGTGCCAGTGTCTCCTTTTCATTCTTCAAGGCCGAATAGCCCTGTTTATTCAGAGCAGTCCAATAGCACAAAACTTACCCGTGAACCCTCTATTGAAAACGAGAATGAAAATGAGCATGAAGATTCCGAAGAGGAAGATAACGAAGATGAAGCAGAGGAAGACAATGACGACGAACATGAGGATAATAAGTCTTTGGTCATTAAGCTGCAAAGTAAACAGATCCTTGAATCTGAAGAATTAAATGGTGAGCTCTAAACCCATGTTTATGTATTGTTTATTCTTTTTTTTATCAACATTTTATTAACGATTTTTCCAAGACCCTTCCAAAATAAAAGAAGCTCAGGAACAACTAGCATTTCAATACAAATTTATTGTTTCTATTCTTTCAAAAGCTCGCCTTTCTCGTCATACTTCTATTCTCAACAGTATCAAACAAGGCGAACGCAGTGACATGTTTGCACATATCTACAAAGCACTAGACGACCACCACTCTCAAAAACTTGACTTTGCTCGTAAGAATTATGAATACAAAATGCAGCTGATAAAGCGAAAGACTTTGGGCGAGCGAGAAGCTATTTGGACACGGCATCATGATGCTAAAGCCCAGTTACGTGAATCCATGATTAACAAAGTTAATGAGGACATTTCACGTTTGAAATATGAGTACTCTCGCTCGAAACTGTCGAAACTTTCATACGAAGACTTGGAAGATGAAGAAGATCTGCATGACTCTCCAAGCAACGGAATCCCACCCGAGCATCCTGAGTACAAATCGGCAAAAGGGTTTGTCAAAACAATGGAGCATATTTCAAAGAACATGGGTGAGTTGCCAGTTCTCACTTCCCTATGTGACTATCAAGTCGACGAAGATTTGGAGATTTTGAATGCTTATAACCCGAAAAGACAAATGCAACTGTACATGCAACAGCAGCCAGTTTACGAGCCAGTCTACCTGCCAGTTTCTCAAAACGCTTATACTCAGCCTGTGTTTGAAGACCATGATGAAGCTCATTTAAGTCTCATTGAGTTATCGCAAGGAACCCGCGACAACCCTGTCCAAAGCCATTATCCTCAGCATTGTTTTCCTCCACAGCTTGAGCAACCAAATGCGCATAGTTACAATTCTCCGGCTATTGCAAATCTATTATCTCCAGAAATTTCCAGAAAAGAACCAGACAATGAACAAAGTGCAAGTAATACACAACAACCACCACAGAAAAGAAGCTTAGATATAAAGAACGAAGACCAGACTTTTGCTAAACGACAATGGCATTCAAACGGCACGAACGATAAGATGAATACTGTTTCTGAAATGCAGTCTCAACCACAATCTTCTTTGCCAGTTTACCAAAATAGGTCTTTGCATGAAAACGAAAAGATGGCAATGAAGAATTCTGCCACTTCAGGTAATGATCCAAGGCATTCAGGAAACTCATCGGCATTGCCGCCTTTCGAGTCACAACAACACTTGCAGCAGTTTAATTTTTATAGCATGCATCCTCCAAATCTATCGTTATCTCAAAAAGCCCAACAGCAGCATTCCAATTTACCATTCAGACATTCACAACATCAACCCTTATCTAGACAAGAGTTTGAGCAGCAAAGACAGCATGAGGATGAGATGATGCGTCGACAAGAGTTTGAAAACCAAAGAATTTATCAAAACAATCCTAATAGCCACCTTGGCAGCAGTTATCACGCGCGACAATATCCGCAGTATGCTATGCCAGGACCTTTAAATCATCAAATGCCATCTACACCACCTCCACTGCCTCAACCACCGTCGCACGCTTGTTCAATATCGGACTTGAATAATCCTAGAATGCTGCCTCCTCCTCATGCCCAGTCGCCTTTGAATCAAAACTCTGCATATACACAGCCAGGGCAGCCCGGTCCTCACCAAAACTTGTTTATTCCTCCTCCGCCTTTGCAACAGCAACGATACCTTCCTTCGTTACAACCCCCACCTCACCAACAGCATTATATGCCAAACCTTCATCACGGCCAAAGCCAAGCCCAGCACCGCTACCCACACAGTAATCAAGGGTATCAGTACTAAAGTAGTTGTGAATGTGTTGGCGGTGTATGAACTTTGAGCTTGGAACTTGGAACTTGGGTACTTTTTGATTTTTTTTATTTATTTTACAACTTTTGGTTATTACTGTTATTAATATAGCGATACACATTGTTTAGTTTAATGATAATGATAATAATAATAATAATAATAATAATAATAATAAAAATCGAGTAGATTACCCCTTTTATTTTATGTAATTAAGATAATGGGCACAGAATGTGTAAGATAGAAGGACAATGGCATTGTCTTTATTGTGTAAGTTTTCCTGTTTTATATCTTTATATCTAGCCATATACAAGAAACGCCATACAAGAAACGCAGCCATACATGCTCCAGAAAGTACTTTAGGAATCAAGAGAGAAAGCCTACAGACGTGCAGATTCTACTTTTTTTTTTTTTTTTTTTTTTTTTTTTTGGCAGGCAAGAACAGCCGGGGAAGGAGGAAGGAGGAAAGAAGCCTTGGACACAGTATGAGCGAACCATTATCCGGCCAATCAAACGGTGACGGATCTTTTCTGTGCGTATTCCAAGACTTTTTTTTTTTTTTTTTTTTTTTTTTATCGATTGCAAAGAGTGAGACTCTTGACTAGTTTTTTTTTTTTTTTTACTCACGTCTCTGTCCTATCAACAAATCTTCCGTTTTTTTTCTGTACACAAAAGTACGACCGACTAACAAAGCAAAATGCAAGACTCGAAAAGCAAAAGTCAAAAGTCCTACACAAAATAAAAAAAAGACTGGGCTTTGGTACCAGTTTTTGTTTTTTTACGAAAAAGCCAAAGCCAAATTTACACAAAAGCGACAATTGAAAAAAAAAAAAAAAAAAAAAAAACACACAAGATGACAACCCTGATTACTGCCAAATAGTTTATTAATTGAATAAATTTTATTAATTTATTAGTTTAAAAATAAAAATTTGGCACAATTTGGCACAACTTGGCATTGACGTACAAAAGTCAAAAGTCAAAAGGGTCCAAAGACTCGCATTAACAGAAATCAATTAAACTACAAAGAAACAAGGAAAAACTTAAAAAATAACGTCCAAAATCTTCTCCATCCGGCTCATCTCCTCCGGCACAGTGTCTTCTTTGGCCTCGACGTCCATCGGCCGCGACCCAGAAAAAATGTCAATGTCTTGCGCCTTCTTGTAGAGCGGGCCGCGGAAAAAGACAAACTGGAAAAAGAGCCAGAAGCCAATGAAGATAAACAGCGAGACGTACGCCGTGAGGAAGTCGGACGCGTTGAAGTTCCAGAAACTCGTAAAGCCTTGGATGATCGTGATGATCACAATGCACACCAGCGCGTACCACGCGTACCCGGCGCCGCCCATGGCCTTGAACGGCAGCGCCTCGCGGCTGATGTGGTGGTACTCGAGCGCCGCAATGAACCGGATGTGCGAGATCGAGATGCCGGCCCAGGCAAGCAGCCCGGCCACACCGGTCAGGTTGACGAGCCACGTGAAGGCCACGTTACTGCCCTTGGCGACAGAAAGGTACGACAGCAGGCCGAAGAGCGCCGTGATGACGACGCCGACGTACGGGACGCCTGCCTGCGTGGTCCAGGTCAGGAACTTGGGGCCGATGCCGGCGGTGCCCAGGGCGTACAGCACGCGCGAGCCGATGTAGATGTTGGAGTTGCCCGCGGAAACAATGGTGGTCAGGATGACGGCGTTGAAGATGTGCGGCAGCACGCGGGTGCCGCTGTTGATGATGGCAATGACGAAAGGCGACGACGAGATGTACGAGCTGTCAGAGTCGAACGCAGGGTCGTTGTAGGGGACCAGGAGGCCCATGAAGAAGATTGAGCCGATGTAGAAAATGATGATGCGGAGAAACACCCGGTTGATGGCCTTGGGCACGGCCTTGCGCGGGTTGCTGGACTCGCCGGCCGCAATGCCCACGAGCTCGGTGCCCTGGTAGGTGAACGCGGCGTTGATCAGCGACGACAGCCAGCCCAGGAACCGCGCGGCGCCCGTGCTCTCGACCAGGATGCCGGGTCCCCACGGACCCGGGTTGCGCCAGTACCGGAACCCGACCGGGCCCGTTTTGCCGGCGCCGCAGACCATGCAGAGCGCGTAGATGAGCCAGCCCACAATGGCAATGACCTTGATCGAGGCGGCCCAAAACTCAATCTCGCCGTACACCTTGACCGGGAAGAAGTTGAGGATGACAAAGATGACAAAAAAGATGGCGATCCACGCCGCGTTCGGCACGGCGCTGGTCCAGAACTGGATGATCTGGCCGACGACCGAGAGCTCGATGGCCAGCGTCATTGCCCAGGTGAACCAGTACAGGTAGCCGATGGACGCGCCCAGGGCGGGCGACACGAACCGGGTGCAGAAGACCGAGAAGGAGCCGGTGATGGGGATGTATGTTGCCATCTCGCCGATCGACTGTGCCAGACTGTAGCACACCGACGCCATGAACAGGTACGCGATCAAAGCGCCGACGGGCCCGGCGTTCTGGATGGCCGACTTGGTGCCGATGAACAGACCGGTGCCGATCGTGCCGCCAATGGCAATCATGGAGATGTGGCGGGTTTTCAGGCCGCGCTTGACCTCGGTGTTGCGCACCTCGCCAGTGACGACGTCGCCCTCGCCGTCGGGCAGGCACACCGAGTCCTTGGAGTCCTCCGGGACTGGCCGGGCGCCAGCGACGCCCGTGCTCTTTTCTTCGTCGTAGTCTGACGAGTACTGAGGCGGTTGTGAGGCCATTTTACTGTTGTGTAGTAGTAGTAGCAGCAGTAGTAAGTGGTAAATGCTGAGAACAAAAAAAAAAAGCCCTGTGAGAAAGTCAATGGACGAGGCAGTCTTTATATATATATATATAGCAGGCCCTGGAGTCAGAACAACCGGTTCCAAGCAAAAAAAAAAAAAAAAAAAAAAAAGTTCACTCTGAGTGTGAGTGTGTATACAAGTATCTGATACGAGTTGTGCTGCACAAAGCTCTCTCTCTCTCGTGCGCCTGGAAGCGTACAAACACGCACACGATGGGTTTCCCTTTTTTTTTGAGTTTTCACACAGACTATATAATCTTTTTGTTATCTCTCTGTTATCTCTTTTTTACGCTAGAGAAACCAAGTCTGATGATTTACAATCGCATTATCTCGGAACAATTTAATCAGTTTTATGAAAAAAAAAAAAAAAAAAAAAAAAAAATTAGGTTAGCCCGGAAAAACCGTTAGAACTGGCATGAAATGTAAAAATGTAAAAATGGAAATGTAAAAGATGAGGTAAGTATTTACGGGATGACAAAGACGTGGGGCTGGGATATTGGCTTTGTTATTTATTAGTGATGATTAGTAATTAGTGGTAATCATTGGTAATGATTATTAATTGTTGGTAATCATTACTAATAATTACCTCCCAACACACATCTTCTCCAACTCTCTATAACCCTTGAACAAATTGATTTGAACTGACCTGAATTGACCTGAATTGAATCATCTACAAAATAATCAATTCTCTATTAATCTCTCTCTCTCTCTCTCCAAATCCTTTCTTGGACTAAATCTCCCCCCTTTGTCTCATATCACAGACATAGCCATGATGGGCGTCACAGCCAAGCAACAAAAACACACACACACACCTGCGTTCACTTACATATGCCCCCTTGAATCAACCAAAAACCAACCCAAGTCCACTCTTGGCCTCTTTCCCCCTTTTTTTTTCTTTTTTTTTTTTTTCTTTCTTTCTGCTGTGACTGCCTGGAATTGCAAATCGAGACTGTACCGTCACACCTGTCATTGCACAACCTGTCACACACACCCTTTATCCCTAACTTTTCATGCACGGCTGGCAGGAATGGGCGTTGGCATGGCAACAGAAAAAAAAAAAACACTGCCAATGTATATATATATATATATGTATATATGTATAATTAGATATATAAATAGGTCTGGCCTCCTCCTCCTCCTCCTCCTTCCTTTCTTCTTCTTCTTCTTCTCACCCTAACAAGCCCAAGAAACATCTCTCTCGCTTTTGTTATTGTTCATTCGTTTTCACAAAAACAGCCACTCGTTTGTCATAATAAAAAGTAAAGAAAATCTAAAGTTCACCAACAATGCCCACTGCTCTCAATATCGCTACTGTACTGCTGGCAGCTTTCTCCACAGCTTCCGCATTGAACCCCATCGTTACCAAAGGTAACGCATTCTACGACTCCAAGACCAACGACCGATTCTACATGCGCGGCGTCGACTATCTTCCTGGCGGCTCCTCCGACTTTAGCGACCCGCTCGCCAACCCAAAGATTTGCAAGCGCGACATTGAATACTTTAAGGACCTTGGCCTCAACACCATCCGTGTCTACTCGGTCGACAACACGGCCAACCACGACGAATGTATGAAGGCTCTGGACGACGCCGGAATCTACCTGGTGTTGGACGTCAACACACCCAAGGCGTCTATTTCCAGAAGCGCGCCTGCCCCGTCCTACAACACGGCCTACCTCCAGTCTGTGTTTGCGACCATGGAGGTCTTTTCCAAGTACGACAACACGCTGGGCTTCTTTGCCGCCAACGAGGTCATCAACGACGACAACACAACCAAGGCCGCGCCGTACGTCAAGGCCGTGGTCCGCGACATGAAGACCTACCAGAAGGCCCGCAAGCTGAGAACCATTCCCGTGGGCTACTCTGCCGCCGACATTTCCAAAAACAGATGGCAGCAGATTGAGTACTTTAACTGCGGCGAGGATGGCAGCCGTGTCGACATGTTTGGCATGAACGACTACTCCTGGTGCGGGTCCTCCTCCTACACCCAGTCGGGCTACGCCGACAAGGTCAAGCAGTACTCCAACTACAGCCGCCCTCTCTTCCTGTCCGAGTACGGCTGCAACGAGATTACTCCCCGCGAGTTTTCTGAGGTCAAGGCCATCTACTCTTCCGACATGACGTCGGTCTTTTCCGGCGGCCTGGTCTACGAGTACTCTGAGGAGTCCAACAAGTACGGCTTGGTGAGCATTGGCTCGGACGGCTCCATCACCAAGAAGACCGACTACAACAACCTCAAGGCTGCCTTCAAGGGCACCGCCAATCCCTCTGGCGACGGCGGAGCCAACCCCAACAACAACGACGCGTCCGAGTGCCCTGCCATGGAGGACGGCACCTGGGATGTCCATCCCAACGCTGGTCTGCCCAGCATGCCCAAGCGTGCTTCTGCCTTTTTGACTGCCGGCGCCGGGTCTCCACGCGGCACCGACACCGACACCCAGGCCGGCGACGCCAAGGACATTGGCGACACCACCAACGACAAGTACGACCCCACTGTTTCTGGCTCCGGCTCGGGTGCCGTCACGTCGGGTTCTGCGTCCAAGTCGGGTTCTTCTTCTTCGTCTGGCGGCGCCAGTGCTGCTGCTACCTCGACCTCCAAGGCTGCTGCTCCTGGCACCGTCGCCAAGATGCCCAACCTGCTTTCTGCAGTCGTTGTTGTTCCTGCCATTGTCCTGTCTTCGTCTCTTGTTTTTGGAGCTGGAGCTGTTTTGGGCTTTTAAGTACAAAACGAGACTTTTTTTTTTTTTTTTTTTCTTGACCAAGTGTTGTTTGATGGCTCCGTGTGTGTGTTTATTTGTTTTTTTTATATGTTTATTGTATTTGTATGTTTTTTTTCTTTTTTTTGTACTTTTAGATTTTACAAGTTACGTAGCAAAGAATATAGAATTTGAAATAAAACGTGTGCTTGGGTGAGACAGAGGGGTGGGGGTGGACCGATATATATATATGTGTGTAACCATTCCTTGGATCTCTCTCTCTTACGGTGGCTCTGTGTGTGTGCCTGGGGTGAAAAAAGGGGGGAAGGGGAGAGAAGGAAGGCTTTGTGACACATACACACATACATGGACTTTTACTTTATTCCAAACGTTAAATTGAACTTTCTTTGTTACAGATGTGGTCATACAATTGTTGTAACACATACATGCTTGGAGTGGTCCTTTATATATATACTTTTTTTTTTTTTTTTTTTTTTTTTAGTTTGACAAAGGCTCACATAAAAAATTTCAATATACTCAAAGCTAATAGTGGTATATAATATTATGCATATTTACTATCCTTTTTTTTTAAATTAAATTGTCAGCCTTGAAAGCGTGAAAGCTCCAACAAGTCCATTTCTTTAAATTCTTTAATCCTTATTATAAAGCCGTTGTAGTATAGTGGTTAGTACACTTCGTTGTGGCCGAAGAAACCTCAGTTCGATTCTGGGCAACGGCAAGGCATTATTTTTTGTCCAAGTTTACATTTTTTTTTTTTTTTTTTTTTTTTTTTTTTTTTTTTTTTTTTTTTTTTTTTTTTTTTTTTTTTTTATTTAAATGTCTCTATTTATTAAACAGGGTAGTTAGTCGCATGTTTGCATTATCTAAATGTCCATCACTCGTCTATATCTACATTTTTACTAATGAAATCCTTAAGATCTTCCATAAATTCATGGGGCTTTTCCGAAATAACCCAATGTCCGGAATCAATGTCGCGAATGGTGAACCGTGGGAAAAATTCGCCAATCAATGGGATGCTTTCGTCAGGAACGTAGGGAGAGTTTTTGCCACGAACAAAAAGAGTAGGGCCATTGAATCGAGTTTCAGATGGGAGGTATGGGAAATCGCCCATGTAGTCCAAAGACTTGCCAATAACATCAAGAGGAACTCTGCTGTATAGGAGGTTTTTCATTTCCTCGCTGTGAAATAATTTCTCAATCGTTTCGTGATCAAGCTCTTTGGTATTATTATTATTAGAAGAAGAAGCAGGGTCACTGTTAATGATTTTGGCAGCCAACTCTTTTTTTGCAGAATCAGGAAGGTGTAGAGCCCGCTTAACATTTGACATGAGAAACTGCTGGACACCAACGTTAGGCTCTACCTCGTTCAAAGTTTTGTACGCATCAGCATTTTTGGTAATCTTGGAGCGCTCAATCTTTTGAAGAGCCTTGACATATTTGGGAAACATTGACGAGAGAGCGGTACTCCAAGGGGCATTATCGACAGACACCAACGCAGCACAAAGCTGTTTGCTTAAAGGACGCAAAGCGACAGCCATTGCAGCTTTAGCACCCATACTGTGGCCAATAATAATCGAAGGCCCAATTTTGTGTGAGATCATAAATTGCTCAACATCAGCAGCTAGAGCAGGGTATGTGTGGACTGGATGATGTTGCGAGTCGCCATGGTTTCTCAAGTCAATGCAATAAACATCGCGGTCAATGTCCCGAGCGAGAGCGCGCGAGACGGAACGGGTATTAGTTTTGGATCCAAATAAGCCATGAAGAAACAGAATTGGCTCCTTAGACTTGGCTTTGGCCTTCAATGCTTCAGGAACCGGCTGCTTGGAAGCTTCCAGCTTGGATATTTCAGATGAAGTTTTGCTTGGATGTTTTTCATAAGACAGCCTTACAGTGGGTATCTCAAGACTGTATGGGTCGGAGAAAGAAGCTGCAGACGAATAGTTTCGATGGGCGCTCAAGAATGAAACAGTGCCAACAGATACATTTCGAGATGTTGCGCTAGAAAAACGAAAAGGTGCCAGTTGGCGGCTAAAAAGCAAAGAAACGCTTGCCATTGATGATGGATAGTGTGTGTTTGTAGTAGTATAAAAGTTCAAAACCAGGATGCAAAGACAAAAAGTGAGCAGAGCGATCAATCAAGCAATTTTCAAAGATAAAGCTGTTTCTTGGTAAGAATCAAAAAAAAAAAAAAAAAAAGTTTTGTGAAAAACCAAGAATATACCGCAAAAAAAAAAATTCAACTTTTAGCCGTTTGCTTCAAAAATGTATAGTAAAAAAGTAGTGACAACCGTGGGATTCGAACCCACGCCTCCGAAGAGATAGGAACCTTAATCCTACGCCTTAGACCAACTCGGCCAGATTGCCTTGAGAAAACTTAAAGTTTTAAATAATTTATACTTTATATATATTTAAGTAACGTGATTTGGCGTAAATTTTGGAAATTCGTTGAAACGACGACATTGCCTTTTACATTTACATTTACACAACATAAAGCTTACATTTCAAGTGTTTTTACATTATTTTCACACCTCTTAGCAAAGTTAAACTATCCATGTTAATTTGGCATAAACCCTTTTATATTTTGGCTCCTAGACTTGGAATCAATTTTACTTTTTTTTTTTTCTTTTTTTTGCACGATCACAGGGACCGAGGTAAGAAATTTAGAAAAGTACGTTATTTTGTATCATTGAATTTTATTTATTTTTTTTTTTTTTTTTTTTACAAAAATTCAAATGTTTCAACAGCATAAAGTTTCTGTAATATCTTGTCGTTTCAGTACTTTAAACCTGTATTTGGGCTAAACCTCAATCACATTAGAAAAGGATAAAACTGAAAAACCAGATGTTTGTTACACATGTCTCTGCCACTGATGGATGAATGCGATTAAACCAACACGGTTCAAGACTGATTGAAACCATATCAATTTTGATGTACTTTGTTGTACCTTTCAAGCCGAGATATATAGAGAAAACATGAATAAAAAAACTCAGTCAAATTTATCAAAAAAATAAAATAAAAAATAAAAAAGTCACGTCGGTAACAAAACAAATCTGCTGATCTTGGTGTAAATATTTTTTTTTCTTTAAATTTTCTCACCATGTAGTACAAAAGGTCTGTGTTTCTGTCAACTACAGTTAAGATTTATTAAACTAAGAAAGTAGAAAATCAAGTTAAAGCACGCAAATCCTGTATGCTTAAAATAAAAGCTTGGAAAAACGAGTTTTCAAGACTTTGTTAAAGACAACTGATTCTTGGTTAACAACAACCCACAAACTGACTATAAAATAGTCGAAAATCAGCTTTTGTGACTTAAAAAAAAAAAAACCATTGTTCATGTGCTTTTTGTTTCTCAACCAACTGTACGCAACCAATTCCGTGGTTCTTTTTTTTTTTTTTTTTTTTTTTTTTTTTTTTTTTTTTTTTTTTTTTTTTTTTTTCCAATGCCTACAACTTGAAAGTTGTACCTTGTTTAAAGAAATGCCTGGTTTCCAAATGCCTGGGCATTTTTAAAAACTAGCTCATTTGAGCCTTGTAAGCGGTGCCATTGTTTCAAAAACTAGGTTAATTCATGCGGTTTTTGTTTGTTTTTTTTTTTTTCATTTCATTTAAACGAGTTAACTAGTCTCGTTATATTACAAAATGTGATAGTGGTGTTTTTTTGTTTCATTTGTATAGTTCTACGCCGTACGCAGTATAATTTTTCAGTTGAACAATATGTTTTTTTTTGCAAAAACTCTTGTAACAAAGTTGAAAATAGGCTCACAAAAGAATAAGAGGTCGGTCAACTTCTTCACCTTTTACAATATTTCCGCCAGGTTTAGGTTCCCAAAATTTTCCTATCTTGGACGCTCTAGAAATCGTCCGTGGTGTAAAGTCTACTGTGAATTGTGATTTCCAAAAACGAGACAATAAATTTCGTTTTACACAAATAACATAACTATCAAACATTAAAAACCAAATGTAAAAATTTAAAAAAAAAAAAAAAAAAAAAAAAAACAAGTGTAAAAGTCGGCCAAAGAAATGCAAAAAAAAACTTGATGCAACTTCAACAAAAAGTTATCGACACCAGCAGGACTCGAACCTGCGCGGGAAAATCCCAAAAGATTTCTAATCTTTCGCCTTAACCGCTCGGCCATAGTGCCTTATATATTAGACCTTCCAAACCAGTAGTATATATACTATCCTTTTGTACTAAGAAAACAACATTGTTACCAAATATAGCCAATACTTTCAGTAAATTTATACATTACCAATACTTGAGTCTGTATTATTATTAATTTGAAATCCTCATGATATTATAAAGATCATGATACTATCAAATGGAAAACTAAAATGTGATATTTATATGGTTTATTTATTGTTTTTTTATTAACAAAAACAAGAAAGATCTGAACTGAGATTTAGAAAATTGGAATAAAACTGTATTAATGCTTTTTAACAATTGATTTTAAGTTAGTTTCACAGTCATAGCTTACCTATAACTAGGATTTGCATGTGCTCTGGAAGGAAAATACTACAAAAAGCAATTGAGTATAATACATCATTTTTTTGTTCTTTTCTTAAAGAGAGTTCTAAAGAAAAAAATATTTTAATAATACATGAATCTAAAAAGAGGTATAAAAATAATCACAACAGTCTTTATTCAAGCTTCTTCTTAGAGAAAGCTTCTTGACCTTTGTCAAAGACCCAATCAAGAGCGTGCTCAACAGGTTCATCAAGGAGGTATGGTAACGCCGGAACGACAGCCAAACCCATAGCCACAGGCATATAAGTTCTAACTGCTGGATTCTTTACATTCTAAAACTCCATGCCTGAGTACTTAACAGTAGAGTGAATCGTGAAAGCAGGAAGGCCCATACTGGCAACAGATTGGAAAAGCGTACGTTTAACAGCAATCAGTTTCCAGTCAGGGTTGATAGTCATTGCTTTTGCCTGTTCTTCGGCAGGTGGATATGGAATGGTGTCCCAGGGCTTATAAGTGTCTTTGACGCCGTGTTGGCACAACTTGGCTTTCCAGGCTTCGTATGAAACATCGCCAATCAGGTATTGCCCAAGAAACACCATAAACTGAAGTGGCTAGACGAGGATGGGTCACGGGGCGAAAGGATTCGCCAATATCAGAGGTATATGCAACATATCTGTGAGTTACAAGAAGGATCTATATGGTATCAAATCGAAAATTTTGGTTAAAACATTAATAGCATAAAATCTAATTGTTTAATTAATACGTACAGCCTAAAAAAAAAAAAAAAAAAGCGTGTTAGTTTGGATGAGGAAAGCATACCACTACACAGTACGAATTTAATGACGTTTGAACTGCGCCAACACAATTGATACGTAAAACACACAATGAAAAAAAAAAAAAATACTCTAAAACGAGAAGCATACACTGCGTAACGAAGGTTTGAATCAGTAGTTTCAAAAGACTTGTCTGATGATGATGATGAGGCAGTGTCTGACAACACTTGCTGTTGTTGAGAATTCTTATTGTCCGACATTGATTCGTAGGTTTATTAAGTTTATCAAGTCTTAAAGTTCTACGAGAGATATCAATTGATTAATATATTTCAATAACGACAGTTTAAAATAAAAATGATGAAATAAATATTGCCGAGGCGCAAAAAGGCGAGGCTCAGAGATTGATGCTTAATTGCTTCCGAGACCAGTTTCGGAATTCGGAGTTAAGATAACCAGTTTTCACACGGATTTTGGCCTCGAACATGAAAATTAGACTGGGTTTACATATAGAACGTATTTAGCTCCTGTAAAAATACCGGTATTTTGTCAAAACTAGGCGGATGCTTCGAAACCGCGTTTGATTGGCCAATTCAAATATAAATGTAATGACTAATATACAAACAAAGCTTATTAAGCAAGATAAGAAAAATTTACAAAGGGATAAGACGCCCTAAACCTGAAAGTTGCCACCAGGAGAAAGCCATATTCTTGTTACAGGATCTGTAACCTGTTTGTCATATCCCCTGTATTCGCTACGTGGTGTTTTTGGTTGCACTGGACAAGGCCATATATAATTTTCGGTTCTTGCCCTTGTTTGTGTGATTTTTTTTTCTATTTTTTCCTTTTTTTTTCTCCCTTTTCTTGTTTCTTCTTCACTACCTTTGGTATTGTCTTATCAAAAATCTTCGCATCCCATATTTATTCTTTTCAATCTCTCATATAACATATAGTCACAATGGAAGGTAAGTACAATACTTTTTTGTGAAATGACATATTATCATCACATCAATTGCGCAAAGATAGTTGAATACAAGGCTTTTATGCAGGATCTACAGGGTGTTTGGGATTAGAGGTCTTGGTTGGCTTTTTTATAAGTTGGTTGCAAAAGGGTCAATGCTGGAAAATATCAAGCCTGAATCTTATTTTGAATAGTTTTGAAAAGTTTGATTAGAATATTTCAACCTTAGTTTTGACTGCTAGGCTTAACCAGTCTGCAATTTTCTTTTTTTACTCTTATAAAACTGGCTTTTATGGGACTTTTGTACGAGATCATGACCATCTTCATTTTGAACTTTTTATATTTCTCATAACCCTCCATTCTTTCAACTCATAGACGGCGATTTTTTTTTTTTTTTCACACTGTTGTATTGGCTTTTTTTTTTTTTTTTTTTTTTTTTTTTTTTTTTTTTTTTTTTTTTTTCCATTTAATGCAGCCAATAATCTGCCCAAAAAGGCCTCAAACCTTTTTGTTTTCACACAGCCACCCTTGATATTCCAAATCTACCCATAAACCTGTCTGCTATTATTTTCCCATTGTGTGATTACCCAAAATGAAAAGAAGACTATAAATACTAACAATCCGTGATAGACGAAGTTACTGCCCTCGTTATTGACAACGGTTCCGGTATGTGCAAGGCCGGTTTCGCCGGTGATGACGCTCCCCGTGCCGTCTTTCCCTCTATTATTGGTCGTCCCCGTCACCAGGGCATCATGGTTGGAATGAACCAAAAGGACTCTTATGTTGGTGATGAAGCTCAGTCCAAGCGTGGTATTCTTACTCTCAGATACCCCATTGAACACGGTATTGTCACAAACTGGGATGATATGGAGAAGATTTGGCACCACACCTTTTACAACGAACTCAGAGTTGCTCCTGAAGAGCACCCTGTTCTTTTGACTGAGGCTCCTATTAACCCCAAGTCTAACAGAGAAAAGATGACCCAGATTGTCTTTGAAACCTTCAACGTTCCTGCTTTCTACGTTTCTATTCAGGCCGTTCTTTCTCTTTACGCCTCTGGCCGTACCACTGGTATCGTCCTTGACTCTGGTGATGGTGTCACCCACGTTGTCCCCATTTACGCCGGTTTCTCTCTTCCCCACGCCATTATGCGTGTTGATATGGCTGGTAGAGATCTTACTGACTACCTCATGAAGATTCTTTCTGAGCGTGGTTATCCTTTCACTACCTCTGCCGAGCGTGAAATTGTCCGTGAAATCAAGGAGAAGCTCTGTTACGTTGCTCTTGACTTTGAACAGGAGCTCCAGACTGCTTCCCAGAGCTCTTCTCTTGAAAAGAGCTACGAACTTCCCGATGGCCAGGTCATCACCATTGGTAACGAGAGATTCCGCTGCCCTGAGGCTCTCTTCCACCCCTCTGTCTTGGGTCTTGAAGCTTCTGGTATCCATGAGACCACTTTCAACTCTATCATGAAGTGCGATGTTGATGTTCGTAAGGACCTTTACG
>JAKTYL010000142.1:0-50518 GCA_030578715.1 Magnusiomyces tetraspermus
TAATAACAAAAAGGCTGATCAAACTTTTAAAGGGGATGCTTTATTTGCCACAAGAACTCTGAACCTTCAAATGCTGAACAACAAGTGTGAGCCAACCAAGAATACCACTTCAACCAGCGAGTTTTAAGATGTACCAAACTTGATGAATTGTCGGGCTTTAGCAGTTATCATTTCGGTACCTGGCTTTAATAAAAAAATTTGTCGTTCGGACTCAAAAATGTTATGTAAGTGCAAGCCCTTCTTTAAGCCACATAAAAAGTGGGCGTAATGTACTAGTTGCCAATATCAGCCTGGCGAATGTTTCACAAACATGCATGAGTCATTGATTACTTATCATGACATGACATGTTTCTCGTCCTGAAATCACGTCGGTGATAGCTTTTGCTCTGGTCCGAAAGTGACCCTTGAACTAAACCATTAGACCCGTTTAATGTCACTTGTTTTTTTTGTAAAATTTTATCTATATATATTTTTTCCCTCAACGTACATTGATTATAAACAATCAAAAGTTAATAAAAATTGAAAACCTTCAAAATCATTTGTAGTTTAACTCAGTTAGATCTATACCATGTCCAATCAAGCACCAACACCAACATCATCACCAGTCTCAGGGCTTACCGATAACAAGCATCCCAACAAGTTTTTTAGAGCCTTAGGATCATTAAGACTTGACAACGATGGAGCAGTAGCTAGAGATCATCTAGCAAACGAGCGCACATATCTCACATGGCTCCAGTCCTCTTTAGCATTCACCAGCATTGGCGTTGCTATCACTCAGTTCTACCGACTACAATCTTCTTCAAATGTAAAGAGCTTAATTGAAGCATCTCAAGTCTTGTCAGCATCACAGTTAGTTTCTTCTAGGCTTGTTGCAGATGCCAATTCTGACTCGACTATAAATTCCCTCAATCAACAACCTCCATTACTTGTTCAAACACCAGAATTCTACCGCTACGTCGAAGAGATGGTCATCCAAGATCAAAAAATACTGAAACTTAGTAAAATGCTTGGATCTTGGTTCATTGTGACGGCAATTATCATCATGCTACTGGGAATCTACAGATACTTTGCCTCACAGCATTATCTTCAAAAGGGCGTGTTTCCAGTTAGTCGAGTTTCAATCAGTTTTTTGTTTGTCGTCACATTAGCAGTAAGTAGTAGATGAAAAGAGATAACTGAACAATCTCACGAATGCCTTGAATTTTGATAAACTAACGAGACTGAAAACTAGTTGATTATAACCAATTTTGTGACCATTCTTAAATCGGAATAAATATATTTTAAAATGAGGTGTAATATTGAAATGAAAAGCAGGAAATGGTATCCTATTGAACACTGAAAAACTCAGAAGCCGCAATTGTGTTTTCCCTTAGTTAAAGATATCTTGATATTCAGAAGACCTTAAACCTGAAAATAAACCAACAGTAGCATATGAACAATTAATATAAAGAAACAACCAAAATATACGAAAGAAATTTAAAAAGTCAAAAATAATGGGCATTAGGGTTAAGCCCTAACTCCGTTATACTTAATAGGCTTGTGTATGGGTAAGGGTTATATATACAAAAATTCAATATTAATCTACACCAAACCTATAACCTCATTATGATGATCAATAAATAGGCCATCAACATGATAATTTAACATTAGTTAGTGTTATATTTGTTGTTTCAACATTTCTTCAAAAACTGATATTAAGAGATCACAAAAGTTGTGATCCTTAATGCCAATTTACCGGGTTGAATTGAATAACTACAAGAATAATATAAGAAACAGGAGCATAATGAGCAAAAAAATCAAAAACAAGATGATAGCTTTGACATCTAATGGTACTAACACTGAACTAATAACCAATGGTTGTCATGACAACAGTTGTAATCAACTCCAATTTAAAATGCTCCAGGGTTGGGGCTATATTATCAGTTTTAGGAACACTTGTAACAAATAAGTTTTGTAACTGTAACAACATTTCTTTGAATGAAGGGCCGTGAGTCATGTGTTCAGACTATGTGTGTGTAGGAACCCAAGTCACCTAGCACCAAAACATTTTTTTGCTACTGCGTATACACACATACACTTTTTTTCACTCTTGAATTTTTGTCTCTTTTTTTTTCTTGATTTTCAGCAAATCTACCTATCACATAGTCTATCTCAATATATCAAAATGGTACGTTTTTGTCGTGAAATTTGCGGTTTTTTGGAGAATGAGCTTGGCTCAAATTTTGATTTTTCAAGATATTTTGAATATCTGAATTTTTATTGTCAAATTTGTATTTTCTAACATAATATTTGCCATCTGTTTTATAGGGAAAAGTTCACGGATCTCTCGCTCGTGCCGGTAAGGTCAAGTCTCAGACCCCCAAGGTTGAAAAGCAGGAAAAGCCCAAGCAGCCCAAGGGCCGTGCTAAGAAGAGAGTTCTCTACAACAAGCGTTTCGTTAACGTTACTTTGACCAACGGTAAGAGAAGATCTAACCCCGGTCCTGGCTCTGCCTAAATAGTTTGTTGTTAAATTTGTCAGAATCAAACACACAAAGAAAAACACAATATACAAACTAAAAAACCTGCTCATACCAAAAATAATAATAAAACTTCAACGATTTATGAAAAAACCGAAGCTATGTTATAGTTTTCAATAATGGAATGCATTTATGATAATACAAGATATGCACTGAGCTATTTAGATACCAGTTCTTTCAATTTTCATCCAGTGTATTTTTTTTTTTTTTTGTAGTTTATTATTATGCGATTAATTAATAGAGAAATGGCTTCTGTCGATACATCTGGAATATTTTTCAATCAAATTGCTATTAAACTAAATTGAAATATTTCAATTGTATTTATTTGATAGAAGCACTAAATTTGTATACTATTGCCTTTTATGATGAAAAATATCTGCAAAAACAGTTTCCTGCAATGACTAGTTTTCTTGCTTGATTTAGACTACTAGCTTTTTAATTTACAATTGCTGCAGGTCTACTTTGGAAATCAGTGCCTACACGCTACACAGTGTTTATTTCCATAGAGCTTTTTACGACTTATATTTCAAGACTCAAAAATAAAATCATGCTTCAACAGTTTTTAGTCTTGTTGTCTTCAAATCCAACGATGGATAAAAACCTCATTTAAATGAGGTATATTGAATGGTTAATTTAGTTAGCTGAAAACACAAAAACAAGGATAATGCAAAGAAACAACAAACTGTAAAAAAACTTGGAACAGTTATTCGCCTAAAGCTGATCAAGATACTACTATATAGGCTGCTAACACATCATTTGCATTGCGCTTTTAAATTCCGTAGTATATGTTAAAACTGGCATTGGCTGCCACCACATATAGTTGCTCTCACGCCTCATATATATGGTCATATGAGTTTTATCAATTCACGACATACTTTTGCTGATTTCTATAATACAAATATAAAAGATGAACGTCAAAATATACAGTAATCTATCAACGTGGTAGGTTATAAGTTGAATACGTTTGTAGCCAATCAGCCTTCACTAATCTATGCAAGTAATTACGTCTTTTCTTTAGAAATACAACCACAAAGACTCTAATTAGCAAGAGTCTATTCTATTTATTCAAGGATTATGAAACTATATAGCGAGATTCTTAGTGCCAAGCGAGACAGTAACTTACTAGTTAAACTGTTAGAAATACAAAGCTCAAGTATAAGTGGAATTAACATCTTTAATTTTGAATGCTTATATCCCGTTTTCATTTAGATTCCTGAAACATAAAAACTCTGACAAAAAAGCATTCAGCAAATCGTAGGTCGCAACATCACATTAAAGGTTTTCACTTTTCAATTGATGGCTGAACTCAAAAGCCAAGAAGTAAAAAAACTCCAAGTCGTTACCAGATAATAATTATAGGCTTAATTCGAACATGTTTATACTAGCTAAAACTCAAATGTTACATCATATTTTTTTAGGTTTACAGGAAAAATGAAAGGAGATTTATATTTGTGAAAATGTTCAGTTTGACTGATTTGCTTTAGATATGAAGCAGAATTTCAAACACAGACGCAAGAACTCGTAAGAAAAATCTCCCAAGAACCAACGAAAAGTGGAAGTACTAATTCCTTCAGAACTACTTGGCAAGGCTTGGACTTTTGTAGCTTTTTTTATCACCACTCTGTGTAAATATATGCCTTTTTGGCAATTTTAAAATGAATGGTTACCCATATTCATGAAAATAAATATGTGAACAGCCTGAGAGTTAAAACAGGACAATGTTTTAAAAAAAAGCATTATTGGGAAAAATATAAAGTATTTAGACATATGGAACAGAACATTATGTAGTAAAAAAAAAATAAATGAAAAAATACAAAACAATAATTGCGATTGTCTTAACATGAAAATGATTTATAAATAGTGCCTGTTCCTTTTTTTTTGCTTCTTCGAATCTTTCCTTATTGTTTATTCAATCACAACTATCCTAATACTAGAATCTGTATAAGCTGTTTATTCCAATGATACTCCCACACACTCGTTTAATCCTATTGTTTCTATTTTGCATTGTTCTCAACTTAGCTCATGCTCAAGTCTATGACAGCACCAAACTACATCGAACTACTAATTCGCCAACTACAACTACTACATTTCCTCAAGTAGCAACCAGTGTATGGGCTACCGGCATAGTAAATGGCGAAACTACAGTTACCTTATCTGCGTTTACTCAAGTATTCAGGCCAATGTATTCATCAGTACAGGTTCCAAAAGCAGGTAGCATCGGGCTGGGCCGTCATTCGGGCACAGTGGGGGTGGTCAAAACACCGAAATACCAAACAATTTCAGTATATACAACTCGAGTCAACTAATCTTTTTGCCAATCAATACAACCAACTAAAAATGTATACATAGATATAATAAAATGTACATTATTTTGGTTTCTTGAAAAACCTTTGCTTTTTTTCTTCTTCCTATTTACATTTATACCTTGTACCCTCCTCTCCCTTGATTCCCTTTTTTGACGACTTGTGATCCTTCTAATTAACTTTAAAACTTAGTATTAAATTATTCGCAGCAGTGACCGAAACTTGTTTTAAAAGCTGTTTATCAGTGAGACTTTAATTTTTTTTCATTTTGTTTCTGTGAAAGCCTAATTTTTTTTTAAACTTATTAGACGTTACTTTCACTAATATTTTTTCAGCCTTTCAGAACCAAAGGCGTTTTTAGCAGATAAGTGCCTAATATGCATGATGCAATTGTTCTACATCTTTGATCCAAAATCTACTTCATATTTGCTAAAGATTAAGTGTGCAAAAGTTTAATAAAAACTTATTGAAAGAAATCATCAGTCAATTGCAGCGTTATAACACTTAAAAAATAGTTGGAATGGTATCAGACAATCTATCATTGAGTGGGTTTAACCAATTCAATTTGCTTGTGAGAAAATGCGTTTTATCAATATATTGTTTGATGGCCAAATAATGTTGATCAAAGAGGTAAAAAAAACATTATTATTGAGTTTTCTCAATAACAACTCTTCGTTTCTGTAGAATGTTCAAACAAAAATAATTGTCATTCAACCATTTCAATCTGGAAATTGAAACTCACAATATTCTTACTTCAAGTATTAACCGCTTTTTCTTTCACTCTTTACTCCTTTCAACTTTCACTTCATATGCACATAAGATGCCATGATGTATGTTTCAACCTTGATTTCGCTTCGAAACGTTTTTATTAAGAGTTCGCTTGTTTTTTGGGCATGAAAGCTTAAACCAAAAAATACAAAAAAAATAGAGCTGCCGGGTCTTTTAATTTAGATACCATTTATTTGAAAGATTTTGAAATCTATTGGAAATTCCTAAACTAGTTTTTGTTTATGGCTTTTAGTGTCAATATATAACAGGATTCCAGGTGGACCTCTCTGCTCTATTTTAAACCAATTTTGAGTTAGCAAAAAATAAATAAACTGAGCTCTTAGCGTTTCACAGATCGTGTAGCTACTGTATTTTTTCTGTAGTTATTTAGTCCGGCATCGATGTGCTTCTTTAGACATCATAAACCATATGGATTGAGAATGCTCTTGTCAATTGATATCAGAGATATTACCATGTAATTGAATTGGCACAGCATATTGTAGAAAACGTGCTTTTGTTTTCAGCCTAACTTCTGAGATGTTACAAGTAGCTAGGAGCAATATAGGAATACTGGAGCCAAGATAGATCTACCTATGAAACTTAACTGACATTTTTTATTCTCAAGTTTGTTAAGCAAAACGTTCGGCTTTGCCAAACATAATAATGGAATATTGCTTTTGACTAACAATGTTTGTTGAAGTCTCATGAGCAAAGTTTACGAGACGCGTAAAACGCGTTATTTTTACAACTAAATATACATACACGAGCATACAAATAAATTCTTTGAATCCTTTGACTTTGTAGATTTGATGTTATCAAAAGTCTCAAACAACCGTAGCAAAGCAGCATTTCTGAACGAAGCTACTATAATTTAAAGTATATATAAATACTTCAAGTGTGAAATCCGTAATTTTTCATAAGACTTTCAATTTTTTCGACATAAAATTGATGACACGAGTAAATGTATGTTCAAGGCAGAGAAGCTTCAAAAAAATCCTTGATGAAAAACTACACCAAGATCTGTGAATTGCGAGTCGTGAAAAACCCGAAACTATTTGAATATCCCATACACAAGTACTAAAGTCTCATACTTTATTCAGAGCAGTTTTTTTCTTCTTTTTTTCTTTATTGTATTAAATCATTATTATTTTTTTTTGGAAAAATCTACATAAACTCAATTGGTTTTATTGTTTAAGCATCAGTCTTTGCCTTCTTGTCACCTTGCTTTCCCTTACCGTCGAACTTTCTCTTCTTGTTGAAACCGCCTCTCTTGAACTTTCCGTTGTTGCCCTTAGCGTTCTTGGTGAAACCATGTTCAGCAGACTTCATTTCAACATAAGCAGCCTTGGACATAGTGACCAATGGGTTGCCATTGTATTCAGGCTTAGGGTCCTGAGCCAAAAACTTCTGAGCATCTTCAAGGGTACTGAACTCAACAAAAACACTTTCCTTAAACTTCTTGTCGTCTGTGCGGCGTAATCTGACTTGCTTGACAGGAGCGAAAGCTTCAAAGAACTTTTCAATGTCATACTGGGAAGTAGCGGTCTCTTCACCGAATCCCTTTGCGTAAATAGAACGAGCAAAAGCCTGAGCACCTTTGCTTTGGGGCTTGTCGCTACCCTCCTTGGTCTCTTCGTTTGTTTCTAAAGGAATTTTTCTGCGAACAAGTTCGTTATCTTCGGAAACCTCCAAAAGCTCCTCAGACTTCTTAAGAGCCTCAACAATGGCTTCGATAGGAGAGAAACGGCGCATACGACCGAATACAGCAATGGTGGAAATAGGAACCCAGCCATCGTTTTCTTTGGTCAAGCCAAACAAGAACTTGTCTTTAGGGAGGTTTTGGTCGCTGAAGTAGAATTCGACTTGCTTGAGGATTTCGGCATGATCACTGGACTTTGGTAAAGTTGAAGGATCGCTGACCACGTTGTTTTTACGCTTCTTGGAAGAAGGGTCGGTGGTGGTAGTTTCAGTAACGGTTGTTTCTTCAGTAACAGCAACAGGCTGTTCTTCCTTGGTTTCTTCAACAAGAGTAGTGGTCTCGACAACAGTGACCTTTTCTTCGTTTTGTTCTGACATGATGAATGATTTAAATGTATATACTAATCAAGTACGAAAAAAAAAATTTAACCAAAAAAATTTTAGGCGTGAAAAAAAATTGTGTAAACTGAAAAAAATTTCGGGCTAGTCGAGAACACAATTGGATAACGTGAATATCAGGTGAACAGTTATATAGTATGATATTCACGTGTGGAAGTTTTTTGGAAGTGATGTTTCTCATTTGCTACATTACATCTAGTATCATAATATACATACATCCCAACCAGTCAAAAACGGCCCAACAATTCACGTGCCCTTTTATCAACACACGAAAACCAATAAATCACGTGTAATAACGGCATTAGTTTTCACATGTTAAACAGCCGTTTGTGATGACTCAGCTATCAATTGGTTGGGCAAAAAAATTTTTAATGAGCCCTTTAAAGTACGAGAATAAATTACGAATAAATACCGAGTCTGTCGCTGTGATTTTTCCACTTTCACTTCTTTTTTATCAAATATTATCGATTTCTTTCTCACTGCTCAAAATGACTGCCGCTCCTTCTGATAAAACCTTTTTGTTCACCTCCGAATCTGTCGGTGAAGGTCACCCTGATAAAATCTGCGATCAGGTCTCTGATGCCATTCTTGATGCCTGTCTTAAGGAAGACCCCCTTTCCAAGGTTGCCTGCGAATCTGCCAGTAAGACTGGTATGATTATGGTTTTTGGTGAAATCACCACCAAGGCCAAGCTTGATTACCAGAAGATTATTCGTGACACCATCAAGCACATTGGCTATGATCACTCTGACAAGGGTTTCGATTACAAGACTTGTAACGTTCTTGTTGCCATTGAGCAACAGTCTCCCGATATTGCTCAAGGTCTTCACTACGAGAAGGCTCTTGAAGAGCTTGGTGCCGGTGATCAGGGTATCATGTTTGGTTATGCTACCAACGAGACTGAGGAACTCCTTCCTTTGACTGTCATTCTTTCTCACAAGCTCAATGCTGCTCTTGCATCTGCCAGAAGAGATGGTTCTCTTGAATGGCTTAGACCTGATACTAAGACTCAGGTCACTGTCGAGTACAAGTACGACAATGGCGCTTGCATTCCTCTTCGTGTCGACACTGTTGTCATTTCTACACAGCACTCTGACGATATCTCTACTGAAGATCTCAGAAAGGAAATCCTTGAAAAGATTGTCAAGAAGGTCATTCCTGCCAAGCTTCTTGATGACAAGACTAAGTACCACATTCAGCCCTCTGGCCGTTTCGTCATTGGTGGTCCTCAGGGTGATGCCGGTCTTACTGGCAGAAAGATCATTGTCGACACTTACGGTGGTTGGGGTGCTCACGGTGGTGGCGCCTTCTCTGGTAAGGATTTCTCCAAGGTCGATCGTTCTGCTGCCTACGCTGCCAGATGGGTTGCCAAGTCTCTTGTCGCTGCTGGCCTTGCTAAACGTGCTCTCGTTCAGTTCTCTTACGCTATTGGTGTTGCTGAACCCCTCTCTATCTTTGTTGACACTTACGGTACTTCCAACAGATCATCCGAGGAGCTTGTTGAGATCATCAAGAACAACTTCGACCTCCGTCCTGGTGTCATTGTCAAGGAGCTTGATCTTGCTCGACCAATTTACTTCAAGACTGCTTCATACGGTCACTTCACCAACCAGGAAAACACCTGGGAAATTCCCAAGATGCTCAAGTTTTAAGCTTGAAGTTTAAATACCCATTTCCTTTTTTTTTCAATTTGTTTTAATGACTTGTCCATCCTACCAATGGCTTTATTGATCTACGCTCAACTCGTGGAATCGCAATTAATGAACTTAATGCCCTTTTTTAATGTCTTCCACCACACTTTGCATATTTTTTTTATACTTTTTCATTATTTAGAAACCCTTTTTTGTTTTATATGTTTATTTAAATGTTTTGAGCCACACCTGGGAATCGACAAGTTGGCTTTTTTTTTGTCTTCAACCGACATTGTTAATATATATTTTTTTGTTTAGTTATAGATTTTTTTGTACTAAAACAATATTTTTTTGAAACGGACTAATCTCTTGCACTTTCTTTTTCCGAGACATACCTCGTTAAGAATTGTTTACATTTGGCAAACGGCTGATTATTAGCCCTAACCCATACTTTATACAATCTATATATGTTTTAGTAGTTTAAGGTCTAATTTTTCCTCACTTGTTCTGATTTTTTAATCATTAAACCCCCTGGGTCTTTCTATTGTGTTTAATAAGTTAAGTGTCAGCTGGTGCCTTTTATAATATATTTTTCGAAATGGACGTGGAGTTTTTACAAAACCTTGTAGAAACCCTTCGCAAGGTTACTGCTCCTGATACTAAAGAGATCCAAGAAGCTTCTAAAACTCTTCAGAAGGATTTTTATGAAAACGAGAATATTGTTCTTGCATTGATCCGCATTCTCCAAACCCACTCTGAAGTCCCGATTCGTCAACTTGCTGGAGTTGAAGCTAGAAAACTTATTGATTCCACATGGGACAACTTGCCTGAAGGCACACGACATTCCATCAAATCTAACCTGGTTCAAACTACCATGGCTGAGCCCGAGTCAATTGTCCGTAATACTTCGTCAAGAATCATCTCGACTATTGGCAAGAAAGAATCTGATGATGATTCCTGGCCAGAGCTTTGGGCTTCGTTGTCAGAGTATCTCCAGTCCAGTAAAGTTGTTGAACGGGAAGTTTCTGTATACATCCTTTACACTCTTCTTGAGGCCGATTATAGACTTATGGTTGACCAAGCTTTTGATATTCTCAAGGTCTTTTCTGTTTCAATCAATGATCCTGAATCACTCCAAGTTAGAGTCTCTACTATAATGGCTTTGGGCGAAATTTCTTCAGTTCTTTCTTCGTTTTCCCGCGAAACTTATAGCAATATTGAGATTTTTCAGTCAATTGTTCCGTCAATGGTTGATGTTCTTAAAAAAGCAATTGATGTTGAAGATGAAAATGCTGTAAAGCAGATTTTTGAAGTTTTTTCGTCTTTTCTTATTACCGACTCTAGTTTGACTGCCAAACACTTTGGAGGTCTTGTTACTTTTGTTCTTTGTGAGATTGCTGGCAACAAACAACTCAGCGAGGCAATTCGTGTTCCTGCTCTTCAATATATTATAAATGCAGTCAAATCTAAGAAGACAAGGATTCAGAATCTCAAACTTGGACCTCGAATTTGCACTACTGCTATGAATATTATTGCTGATTATTATGAACAAAACGAAGAAGATTTGGACAAAGAGGACGAAAACGAATTGAGTGAAACCAACTCTCGTACTGTCTCCCTTCAACTTATTGACCACATGTCTTCAAATCTTCCTCCTACACAAGTTAATACTACCCTTATTCAGTTATTAAACGAATTTTCCAAGTCTGGCAGTTCTGCGAAAGCTCGTGCAGGCTTCATGGCTCTTGCATACGCCATTGAAGGAGCCACTGAATTTTTCGCAGGTCATATAAAAGGCATCCTTCATCTAGTTATTGCAGGTCTTCGACAGCCTGATTTGCATATCCAATCTGCTGCCCTTTTTGCACTTTACTACCTAGGTTGCGAACTACGCGAGATGATTTCCGACGAACATGAAATTCTTCTTCCCCTCGTTTTCAACATCATGGAAACTGCTAAAAATATCAAGGTTGGTAAAAACGCTTTTCATGCTCTCGATTCTATTCTCGAATGTATAGATCGCCGTGTTATTACTGAAAAGTATCTTGACACCCTTGTTCCCAAACTTTTGAGCCTTTTTTCTAGTACTGCCAATTTTTACCTCAAGTCTCTTATTGGTACTGCTCTTTCTTCTACTGCTTTTTCTGCAGGAAAATGCTTTATTCCATACTTCCCAGACACCATAAAAGCTCTTGAGCCTTTCATTTCTTTGAGTCAAAACATTGACGCACTCCCACAAGAGCAGGTTGATTTATGTGCATCTACACTTGACACTGTCGGCTCTATTGCTGCTTCCGTCGGTAGGACAACTTTCAGACCATATGTTGAAGTTCTTGTTGAGTCAGCTTATAGATGTATGCAAGCCAAGTCTAGCAGAGCTCGTGAATCTGGATATATTTGCGTTGGTACATTGGCAAAGCTGTATGGCCCAGAATTTGCACCTATTGCCCCTAAACTAATTGAAGAAATCTACACTTGCCTTGAACAAGATGAATTTGGCAAAGTTCCTATCACTGCTGAGGACGTCGGCATAGAAGAGAACATTGGAAGTAATGCTACCAAATTTGAGGCTTCTTCTGCTTTGGCTGTTGAAAAGGAGCATGCTACTGAAACTCTTGGTGACCTCATTCAAGCTTGCAAGACTGATTTTCCTGATATTGAAGAAGGGGTTCGACAGCTTTCTGCCCACACTCAACATTATAGTGATGGTCTTCGAAAGACATCTATTTCCTGTCTTTGGCGTACTTATATTACTTGGGTTGTAATTGATCAAGAAGGAAGATGGTCACCTGGCCTTCCTGCTACAGAGCATGCTAACAGCTCCACTGCATATATTGCCCAACTTACACGCGAAGAAACCCTTAATCTTTTAGAGCTTGAAGTAGAACGTGATGTTGCTATTTTTGTTTGCCAAAAACTTGCAGAAGGCCTTAAAATCATTGGCCCTCGCGTTCTACTGAACAATGAAAACCTGGATCTTCTTGTTGACCAACTTAGTCAAATTTTGAACAAGCAGCATTGTTGCCAGTCTGGCGTTGAAGATGATTTTGCGGACGAAATTGAAGACTATCAAGATGAGAATTCCGAATACGACGGACTTCTTTTTGAAGCTGCTTTTGATGTTGCTGTTCAAACTGCTGCATCAATTGGTGTGCAATTCACATCTCTTTTCCCTATATTTTTAAATCCTATCACAAAATTTTGCTTATCTGCTGCTCCTATTGAGCGAGCAATTGCAACTGGTGCTTTGTCTGAAATTGTCAATGCTATGGGAAGTAACATCACTGGATTCACCACGGAGGTAATGGGAACCTTGATGAAAGCTCTTTGTGATAACAACCTTGAAGTCCGAACCAATGCAGCTTATGGTGTCGGGCTAGTGTGTTACTACAGTAAAAACACATTCCTGGTTACAGACAAATTCCACGACATTATGCACAGTCTTGAGAGACTATTCAAAAAAGCTGACAAATCCAATACTCGCACTGTCATCTTTAACTCCAGTGACTCTGAAAATAACAGCGCTCGTGGTCTTGCTAACGCATGTGGATGTGTAGCTCGTATGATTATCAAGCATCCTAACGAAGCTCCTATTTCAGATATTGTCAAAAGATACCTTGATGTACTTCCCTTGACTGAAGGCATGGAAGAAAATATTCCCATTTTTGAAGCTTTTATTCAACTTTTCAAAACCCAAAACCCTACTGTTGTTGAGCACCGTGTAAAGATTGTTGAAATATTTTCAAAAATCTTTGCTCAAGAAGCTGCTGGCAAACTTGAACTTAGAAGCGATAAATGTGGTGTCAATGATGTAGAGCTTCCGTTTGAAACTGATGCTATTAGAAACAAGGTCATTGATTTCTTGAAGTTTTTGGAAGCACAGTATGCAGGGTTGGTTTCAAGTCATCAAAACCTCGCTCCCTTTTTAATCATGAATTAATAACTATTATTCTCTTAATAAAGAATGATTGTTTATTGAAGATACGATTGTTATGAATTTGCTATGCCTTTTTTTGTTTTTGTTTTTGCTTTTACTTTTACTTTTGCTTTTTAATACTTTTGTACTTTTACATTTAAAATTTCATTTAACGTTTACTTTTTTTTTTCTGATTATTTTGCTTTTATAATTACTGCTATAGAACCATAGACAATTGATTAAAAATTTTGAAAACTCTGAACTTCTTAGATTGGAATCTGCAATATTGAATAATATACATGTAGGCTATTGAGAAATTTTACCTAAAAGGCAAAAAGTGAAGTGGGCTTTTTAACTATTCCTAGACCGAAAACTATTATATGCTTACTTTTCATATCAAATTGCAAAGCCCAAGAGCTATGAGAGTTGAAAATTAGTAAATAGATGTAGTTAAAAAACTACCTTTTTTCAGAAATTATTGGCAACTCTTGTTGCAAATAAAGGCTTAAGCGCTTTTGTTTTGTGAAACGGGTTTGAAGGCTCAAGTGCGAAACTAAATTTATATTGGTTGTTGAAAATGAAAGCAAACCACAAAGTATGATGAATATGCATTTTTATAGTACGACCAAGCTTGGAAAAAAATATTATCAAAAAGGTCTTAGTGCTAATTCTGGTGGTTTTTTTTTTTTTAATATATCTGTTTTTGTGTCATTTGGTTGGCATCATAAAATGTTGGTTGATTGGTACGGATGGGAAGAGTGACAAAAACAAAAAACAAAGAGAGGCAACCGTTTATTAAAAACACTTAAGTTTAAAAAAACCATTCACTACCAACGGCTTGTTAGCGCGTTATTTAGTTTTAATATAAGCTAGCAAATAGTCTCAGCCTCCAAACAAAAGATGCATGGCTCCCAGTTGTAGTGTTCTTATAGTTGTAACATATTCTATTTACTTTTCTTCCTTAATATGGAATTCATTGAAATATCTAACACCTGAAATGAACAGCCTTGCCAAACTTTGTGTGTGAAAACTAGTTGATCTCTGTCTTATAATTATTAGGCGGCCAACTTACTTTAACAAGTTAGTCATTTGTTGAAATGTCGGGCCTGTCTTAATGCCATCTTCCAACTAATCGTTTTTGTAAAAAGCTTCTGTCCAATATTTTTGAACGTTGATGAATAGTTTTTGAGATGCCTAAAATATAACTATAATATTAATTCCCGCTTCTAGCCACCAAAAGATCTATCATCAAAGGTTACCTGGGTCAGTGAAATTATGCTTAGGGTACGAAGAAGCAACTGTTTTTTTTGGAGTTGATGAGGATTTGAAAGATTGCAAAAAAAAAAAAAGCCAGTAAATTCTAATATCAGAATCTTATAGATGCTCAGGATATATCAACATTTCACCGAAACAGTCCAAATAGGGGGGGGGGGTTTCAAAAACGATCCAAGTGATAAAACTCAAAAAGAAGCAATTGTAAATTCAATTCCGTTTTTTTGTAACAATTACTATGAATTGTTACAACTAGTGCACACAAGTTAGTCAGATTGATTAGATCATCTGATTAGTCCGAAAGAAACAAGTGCCACACATCTATTCCCAAATAGGCAATGGTTAGTAAGTATCATGGTTTTTTTTCTTCATTCTCGCTTTGACGGCATTAAATGAGTTCAAAGGGACGTGAGCTTGAAGAGTATATGGCCTCAGTTCTCATTTATATATTTATTTTTTCAAATCATCGCCTTTCATTTCATTTATTTTTTTCACAATCTGATTCATATTGTTCAACCTCTCTGATTCGGTTGATTTTCACTGGATTTTCGGGTTTTTAGTAGTGAAAAACCTGCAGACCAAATTACTTCAGCCGTGTATCCATTACTCCAACCTACATTGGTTGTTTGCTTTTTTTCTTCTTCTTTTAATTGCAAATTTTCTAAAGTTCAACTTTTTTTTTCATACAACTCTTTTTTATAACCATTTTTGAAAACAAAATTTTACCGGACTCATTTAAACATTGTTATTTTTGTTTTTATCTACATATAAATAAAGCTTCATGAAAATCACTCATATTTTTTCTGCCACTTTGGCTCTGGCTGGAACTGCCCAAGCCGCCACTCGGGTTTTTGATTGGACCGTCTCATGGGTAACTGCTAATCCCTCGGGCCAGCACGAACGACAAGTGATTGGCATCAACGGCAAATGGCCATTACCTCAAATTGATGTCAATAAAGGCGACCGGGTAATTGTCAATCTTCACAACGGTCTTGGAAACAAGAATACTTCAATGCATTTCCATGGCCTCTATCAAAACGGAACAAATGCTATGGATGGTGCTGCATTTGTCAATCAGTGCCCAATTCCTCCAGGCGCGAATTTTACATATGACTTCAATGTGGAGCAAAACGGAACTTATTGGTACCATTCACATGTGTCTGGACAGTACCCTGATGGTTACAGAGCTCCATTTATTGTCCATGACAAACATGCATACTTTAACGACATGTACGACGAAGAGCTTACTTTCAGTCTTTCAGACTGGTACGACGAGGTTATGGACCTTTTAGACCCCAAGTTCATGAACTTGTACAACCCTACTGGTGCCGAGCCTGTTCCTCAGTACCTGATTTTTAATGAAGGTATGGACGTTTCTGTTGCTGTCAAACCAAATACCACCTACCTGTTACATATTATAAATATTGGTGCATTAGGAAACATTTACATGTGGTTTGAAGATCATGACTTTACAATTGTTGAAATTGACGGTATCTATGTTGAACCTGCTAAAGCTGATAAACTTTTCCTCACTCCTGCCCAGCGTTACACTGTGCTGTTGAAGACCAAAGATACCACTGATAAAAACTTTGCCATTGTGTCTGTATTTGACGAAGGCAGTTTTGATAACCCTGAAGACTGTAAAACAATGAACACAACCAACTGGCTTGAGTACAACAAGTCTGCTCCACATGAACAATACAAGATTCCCTATAAAAGCTCTAACGACATTGAAGCTTTTGATGACATGAAGCTTGTTCCTGAAGATGGACTCAAGCTTTACTCAGATCCTGATGTTGAATACACTCTTAACATTTCAATGACCAATCTTCTTAACGGTGTCAACTATGCCTTTTTCAACAACATCACATACACTGCAGCCAAGGTTCCTTCTTTGTACACTGTTTTGTCTGCCCCAGAAGAGCTGGTCAGTGATCCTAGAATCTATGGTGAGTTCACTCATCCCCTTCTCTTGGACCATATGCAAACTGTCCAAATCGTCATCAACAATAATGATCCAGGCACTCATCCTTTCCACATGCACGGCCACAATTTCCAGGTTATTCATAGATCTGAAGAGTCTGATGAAGATAGTCCACTTCCTTTTGACCCCAAAAAGGTCAAGAACTTTCCTGCCATGCCTATGCGTCGTGATACTGCCCATGTCAACGCTATGGGTAACTTGGTTCTCAGATTTGTCGCTGATAACCCAGGTGTTTGGATTTTCCACTGCCACGTCGAATGGCACTTGAACCAAGGACTTGCTGTGCTTTTGATCGAGGCACCACACCAGATCCGCAAGAACGAGAAGGTTTCGCAAGCACAATACGATATCTGCAAAATTGGAGGTGTTCCATACAAAGGAAATGCAGCAGGCAACACTGTCGACTTTTTGGACTTGAAAGGTGAAAATGCTCAAGCTCCTTATCTTCCTGACGGATTCACTGCTAAAGGTGTTGCAGCCTTGTTACTCTCTATCACTTCAGCCTTTGTTGGTTTGTATTATATTGGAACATATGGTCTCAGTGACACTAAAAAGAGCGACTCTGGATATGTCAAAGTCATTGAAGAGAGTGAAAACATTGAGTGCCATTAATGTATTTATATTTGTTTGTCTTGACTAAATTTTAATAAAAAATATTAAAAATGTGAATTTGTGTTTACTGAATTTGGTTGTATCTGTCTGACTAGTTACATATATCGTTTGCTTTATTTTTGTACGAAACTAGCTGTATTAAAAGTATGGCAGGGTGTTATTGTACTTTTAAGTATCGGCGATAATTAAAAATATTTCTGGGGGAATTTCTGATTTGGTGAAAAAAAGTAAAAATAAAAATAAAAAACTGGTCAAGCCTGATGGTTTCGTGAAACATGGGCCAGGGCTAGTATCAGTAATGCAGAATCTGTAAATGGAAATCCAAAAGCAAATATAGCGTAAAAAAAAAACACGCACACACACAAGTAGATACACAAGTCCATTTTGACGATTTACAACTACACTCAAGCAAGAAAAGAGTATAAAAGCTAGTCTAAATCCTTTTGAAGTTTTTTGTTTTCACACTCTTGAATAATCCATAACTCCAAATCAAAAACACTCATATATTCATACGATCCCTTTATTTTAGAAACAGTTAACAATGATTTTCTCAGTATTCATTTATTTTGCTTTACTGGCAAACACAATCTTTGCTGCTCCTGTCGCTTCTGACGCTGCCGCTACAGACACTTCAGTTTCACCTGGTTCCGCTGATTCTGTTGCTGCTGAAGGAAGTCTTCTGACCAAGATCAACGGTCTTCAAATTGTCAAAGCCTTCCTAGTGCCTGACGACCAGTATCCAATCACTGTGTCTAACGGCACCCATTCTGCTGTCTACTTGGTCACTATGGCTTCATGGCAAGCCTACGTTGAAGCTGTCAAATTAGAGCCTCCTCTTGGAAAAAGAGATTCTGAATCTAAGCTGTGGAGGCAGTTAAACGCTGAATTTTCTCTTTAAGTTTGGAGTAATCTCTTCAACGATAGCCCGTAAACATTTCCACTGACTTTTTTTGGCATTTCATTTATTCGTTTTTTTTTCTTTATGTGTATATACTCTATATAATTTTTAATAACAATTCACATTATTTTTTTTTATCTGTTTCACCTTCAACTTATTTCATTTCATTCAATTTTAGCGGATTTACGAAGCTTCGCCCAAATGTCGCAGTTGGTTCTGTTCAGACCCTAAAAAGGAAATACTGCGTATTTACACACACACGCACAATGCTGGCTAACCTAATCATGATAGATTGGGCATTCACAAATGTACCTTTTGGAATTCGAATTTCCACCTTAAACATTGCGAAAATAAACAAAGATATAAATAATAAATAAACAAATAAAAGCCAAAAATGTTACATATTCTCAACAGAATAGCTTAGACATTCACAATTAACCACGCTTATCAAATTTGAATATTTTATTTTGTTGGTCTAGTAGATAATAAATAATATACCTAATCTCCCCTATATCATTGTCGTTCTAAATTTTTCATGGCATCGACATCCCCTTGTCGACAAAAAAAAACCTTAATATAAAATAAAAATTAAAAAATAAGCACATTCTAAGCTGTTTAAAAAATAATGCAGTCATTGTTTACTCAGAGTCGTCCTTAGACCATTGAGCCTTAGCCTTGTTGGCAGCAGCTTTAGCAGCCTCGGCTGCGGCCTCTGCAACCCTTCCATCATTTTCTTTAGTTCCTGCTCCAATTTCTGTTCTAGCTCCAGTACCAAAATTAGCATCCGGTCTGTCCTTAGCTACCGCCTTCTCTTGTTGTTCTTTCTTTTCATTCTTCAACTCAGGGTTTGGTGTTGCTACGACTACATACTCAGTAGTAGCTGCAATCTTCTTTGAATCTGCAATCACGGTCTTTTTGACACTCTCAGGTTGTAAAGGGTCTTCCTTCTTATGGAAAGGTTTTCCTGCCTCGCTTGGCGAATTTCGCTGCCAACCGGTTTTGAATACAGATCCCATGCCAAATTTAGGGAACGGGTGGCCTTCAGTGTTAAAAACAACATCAGACAAGGAAAGTTCGTGCTCGTCGTCATCAAATAAAAGATAGAGATATTTCAAAGTTTCTGAAAGCCAGAAAGACTCCATGTTATCGCGGAATATTGGATTTTCTTCGGTAACGTCGTCAACAGCTGAGTAACCACCATCACCTTCGACACGGGTATGTTTTTCAAAAGCTTGGAAAATCATCCAGCCCCATTCGCGATAAATCGGATTTTTTGTAAGCCTCCAGAGAACAAAAAGAGACTCAACGGTTTCAGGTCGCTGCAAGTTATGGGCATCATGTTGTTTGACTGAAAAGTCAGAAATATAGGTACCAGGTTCATCGTGGAAGTAAACAGTTTCAGGAGCCAAGCCGCTAGCAGTTTGGTTGTATAGCTCAAAGCATGTATGAGCAAGCTCCATACCAAGGCGAAAGTCGTCTTCCTGTGCGACTGTCCACTTTGTACGACGAGCAGTATCAATATGAACACCTTCAGTCGCACCAAGAGCTAGCATACCACCAGCAAAACAAACAAGGTGATCCATTCTGGGTAACAGTTTTGAAGTTTTGGGTTCAATTTCACCAATATATGTGAGCTTGTTTGGCTCAGAATGGCCAATAAGACGCTTTTTAACACCTAAAATAGCTTCGTCGTACATAGACTTGTATACGGATTCATGGGAAGTAGTTTGAAGGTATTGTTTAATAAGGTATTCGTAATAGGAATCACCGCGGGCACCCAAACTGATGACTGATTCTTCAAACTTTCCGGTATCAGGATGGATATAAGTGGGACCCAAGCCATCAGCAACGCGATTATTGTCAATGGCAGCCATGACTTGTTCGACCTTTTGCCAATAAAGAGGCTCGCCAGTGAGTCTAGCCAGGTATTTGAATTCAAGTTGTAAAGTAGCAATCTCAGCAAGTGAACTGGCACCTGTTTCAGTATGCGATTTCACACCCACACCAGTATGCAAGTTCACAGAAGCATAAGGAATACCAGTAGGAGAGTCAAAAGCTGCAACCAAACGATTTGCAAGGTCAGTCGCTTGGTCAAGGTAAACATCATCATGAGTAAGGAAATGGGCAGACAGCAAGCCACCGAGCATTCTAATGGTAGTTTCAAAAGTGCTGGCATTATAGTCAATATCATACTTAAGCTCATTTTTAACCCATGAACGGGCTTTAGAAAGCTGGGAATTCAAACCCATAATTTTCAGCGTATCTAATGAATCAACAATAATCCAGCCCAATGGCTTGGGTCCCATATTGGCACCAGTTTTAGAAACTGGTTTATAAATATCTTTACCCCAGGCATACTTTTCATAACCTTCCCAAGACCGCACAAACGCATCTTTGACAGAATCTCTGCGCTCATTCCATAGGGCCTTGTCCTTATTTTTATTTCTTGAAAACGGAAATAAGCTGCTGAAACCTGATGATTCTGAACTACTGTCAGCACTGCCGGCAGCACCGCCATATTTGTACAGTAAGAAAAAAACAGAGGTGGCTAGTGTAAACAACAAAAGGATTTTTCGTTTCTTTTTAGTCTTTTTATTGTGCATATAGTCAACGCCATAAGGCTTGTCTTTGTACAAGGGTAGTTCAGTAGAGCCTTTGCCTTTAGCAGCCCATAGCCGGTTTTCGACTTCTCGGACAGTGGACGAGAAGTCGGGAATATGTTGCGGTACTGAAAAACTCATACGAGTATTTAGATGTGTATAAAGTAGTTGAGTATAATTGAGTTAAATTGAATTGAATTAGACTTGTGGAAAAAAATGCTCGTTGGGAATAAGAAAAATGAACAAGTTGAAAGGACAGATGATAAGGAATTGAGTGTGGTTGTTGAGTGGGACCAGAAAATGAAAAAAAGGCATGGCTGGATCTGGCATAAGTCACCACGTTATGGTCACGTGTGCAGTTGTAGTTTTAGGGTTGTTTTTGACAACGATTTTTTAAGTGAAAAAGATTTGGTAAATCTCAGTAACGTACTCAAAGGAGAGTTAATTGAGTTGAAAAGAAGTTTTTGATATAGTTTGGTGATTTCTTTACATTAATAAATGGCTAATATACTTTGTGAGTGGAATTAAAGGTATCATTACGGAGAGAAATGAGCAGAGAAACAGTCAGCTGTGTGTAGTGGCCTGCTTCGATAATTGTAAATGTCATGGTGCCTATGTTATGAATGTTTACCTGCAAGATATCATATAGAACGTCTTCTTTTAACTTAATACTTGTATCAACTACATTTTGGAATTAATTTACTAGCAGATTAAACTATTGAATTACTAAAGTACAATAAAGTACTCGAAAATGTCATCATCTACTAGTCGCGAATCATTTTCAATTTGTAAGCTAAATGCAAAAATTCATGTAGTTTAAACAATATGAAGCTCAAATTTGTAGAAACGCACATCAGTCTTTTATCGTCTTCAATACTTATATTTACATTCCCATAGCTTTGGTCTTATTCACCATAAACACACATTGAAGTCGGGTATTCAGCGCCGTTTCCTTTCTGGTACCCTCCGATTTCTCATGAATCTATTTTTACTTTCAATTTTTTAAGTACTATTTATTTCTGCTCAGAAATTTTTTTTATTCAAAAGAGTTTGTTAAGGTTCTTTCCCTTTAAGCTTAGTAAATGCGGTTGTAGCTTAAGTATTGCAATGAATGTGGAAGCACGTTTGTTGTTTACGGCTTCGTAAATTTGAATTATTCTAGTCGAACTAAAAATATCTCGCGAGTGAAACGGTGATCAAAGCCTTTATTGAACGCCTTTTCGTCATATATATTTTTCCAAATTGAAAAGCACTATTTCTTTTCAATAATTTTATGGCCTATATATTCTAGAAAACATATCGGTTCATGTATTGGTTCGAAATCTTTAAAACAAGTATCAGCTGTATCAAAATTTCACAAGGACAAATGAAAACATCAAAGTTCGAAATCATAGTAGGAAAACGAGTGTTACAAAAAATAGTTTGGTTTGAATTGTACTAGAAAAAAAAGAATAAATATTAAAAATAAACAAAAAATAAGCAATCAACATGACATTATAGAATTGGCATAAGCCTAGAAAAGGACACATCCAAAAGCAAAAACATAGACGTTTATATAAACATAACTAGGTGCATTAAGTAGATTCATAGATGTTAACGAATCACAGCTAATGCAGGACGAGCAAAACGACTCGACCCCTCTTCCAGCTGTTGTGGAGTAGTATTGGTATCAGCATCTGGATATTGATGTGTTGTGCTCAACTGTATTCTTGAACCAGGTTGGTTTGCAGGTATATTGGTGTCTTCAGAAGCAACATTGGTGTTACTTTGGTTTCTTGAATTTCCACGGCCACTGTTAAATACTCGCGACCTTGAAAACATACTTGAAGCTAAAGAAGCCGTGGACCTGAAATGATGAAGCCCTTGTGGCTCGGGTCTTTCGCTTTCACCAATCACTTCTACGATTGTTGTGGTCGTGTTACCTCGACGCTGGTTTTCATTCGTTGTTGAGCGTCTAGAGGCACGGCGAGGTGATGCCACTTCTTCATTAGGCTCAGGCCCTAAAGGATCAATAGGCTTTGGAGCGTAAAAGTCATGTTTGCACAAAGGACAGCACGCACGTCGAGTCAGCAGCCATGGCTCAATACATCCAGCGTGAAAAATATGCCCACAGGTTAATCCACGAACTAACTCCTCGTCTACCATATCTTCGATACATATAGCGCATGTTAAAAGGTCATTTTCAGTGACAGGGGTAATCACATGTTCGTCTTCACTATCGTCTTCAACATCACTAGCTAATGAACGGCTGTCATTCCCGTGGCGATAAAAGTTCGATCCAAAAACAGGTGTAGAGTACCGAGGATTTGTGTTACTTTGCTGGATGAATTTGGCATAATCAGACTGGTCCTGGTTTGAAGAGTTTTGCTTGGTATTACTGTTGACTGAGCTGGATTCTGAACCAAGAGCTCTTAAAGAATCTATAAACGAACGACGAGGTTCTTTGCTGAAAACAAGACTTTTATGCTTTGGTTTGACGCCAAGAGAATTATTTCTTTGGTGTCGGTGAGAATTAATATTTTGAAGTTGGTTTGGTTTCTCCAGAGTTTCTGAAGAATGTGAAGGATTTGCGTAATGTTTATCGACTACAGCATCTTGTGAGGCGGTGCATACTGATGTATCAGGTACTTTTTCGCCAACCTCTTGGCTTTGAGGCTTCCTTGAATACAAAGAAGACTCCTTTTTAGCAAGCGAAAACGGCTTTACCGGAAACTTAGCGTCGATTTGTTCTCTAGTCATGAGTTTAAGTTGTTTTTTGCGACGAGCCATTCTTCCACGTCTCGACCCGTTGGCACCAAGTGAGTATGGGTATGTCCCGTTTCCAGCAAAGCCCATTCGGTATGCATAGCTCTCGTCCATGAAATTAGCCATATCTACGTTGTCGTATCCATTGGCTTGAGCTTGTTGAAGTCTGCGCTTTTGAACAAAATGGCGCAAAGCAGCTCCTGCAAAGACATTAACTAAGATTAGGCCGATGCCGATGGCTATGAAAAAGAAAATGTTAGCAGCGCTGACTCCAGGTCCTGCGATAGATTGGTCGGGCATTAAATATTGTCGTCAAGTAAAGGACTGTGGGTAGGAAATAAATGAGTGTTGAAGGCAGGAAGAAGAAAGGAGTTGTGTAAAAAAAAATAATAAAATACAAAAATGAAAAATAAAAATGTAGACTTTATTCCACACTTTATTTTTTTTTTTTGTTTTGTTTTGTTTTGTTTTTTCATTTTATCTTTTTTGTTTTCGAAACCATGTCGAGTGAACCCAACACGAAACGAGAATTGTAAGTTTTTTGAAGAAATCTGCTAAGCTTAGTTTTGAAAATAACGCTAATTCAATGATATTGTTATTAGATCTGATGAAGATGAGATAGCAGCTCGTCGTTTGAAACGCCAGAAACTGCTTCAACAACTGAAACAGACTGGGTCAACTGATCCAGAGCCTAACAAGCCAAAGACAGTAGAACCATCATTAGATGAACCAGTTCAAGAACCAGAAAAGGAAGAAAAGGCTTATGAAAGCACTGAGAATACCCATAGCAATAAAAATGGCTATCTTGACAAAAAAGATGATAAAGATGATGACAATGACGAAGATGATATGTTTGCAGATTCTCCAGTTCACAAGCCTACAAGCGCGAAATCTAAAAAAGGCCAGCTTTTAGATTCAAACCTTCTTGACAATTGGGATGATGAAGAAGGTTATTATAGAATCATTCCAGGCGAGCTCTTAGATGATCGCTACTCAGTCATCAGTAAGCTTGGTCAAGGTGTTTTTGCTACTGTTGTTCGTGCTTCGGACCAAACTGCAAAACTTCCAGAATCAAAGCTTGTAGCTATTAAAATCATCAGAAGCAATGAAACAATGGCGAAAGAAGGACTTAAGGAACTTGCGACTTTGGAAAAAATAAATTCTTTTGATCCACAAGGATCTGGTCATGTTATTCAGCTTTTGACCTCTTTTGACCATAAAAAGCATTTATGTCTGGTGTTTGAAAATATGGAAAGCAATTTACGCGATATCCTGAAAAAGTTTGGTAAGAATGTTGGTCTTAACATTGTAGCAATTCAATCTTATACCCGCCAGCTACTGCTTGGTCTGTCTTTGTTGCATACAGCTAAAATCATACACGCAGATTTGAAGCCTGATAACCTGTTGGTTAATGATAAGCACAACACACTTAAGATTGGAGATCTAGGGTCTGCTTCAAACGCTCTTCATGCTTCTGAAAACCCAATCACTGAATACCTTGCTTCTCGATTTTACCGTGCACCTGAGATCATTTTAGGTCTTCCTTACGGATTACCCATCGATATGTGGTCTGTGGGCTGTACTTTGTATGAACTTTATACTGGTCAGGTTTTGTTTCCAGGAAAGTCAAACAATGAAATGCTTAAGCTTATTATGCAGAGCAAAGGCAAGTTTAATCACAAAATGATTAAAAAAGGTTCCTACTCGTCAAAGCACTTTGATCTTCAATCTTTTGACTTTTTAAGTCTTGAAACTGATTCTGTCACAAAGGAATTGACAACGAAGCATATGAAAATTACAGGAACTGCATCAGGAAAAACAATTAAAGAAAGATTGACTGGAATGGAAGACTCAAACGACTCTCAAAATCCTGAAACTAAGAAAAAGGTTAAACTGTTGAATCAGTTTATAGATTTGTTAGATGGGCTTTTGACTTTGAACCCTGATAAACGATTAACGCCTGTTGAGGCTCTTGCACATCCATTTGTCAGGATATGATGAATGAAACAAAAAAAAACCTATGTACATTAAAAAGTATTTTTTTACAAACGGAAAAAATAGTAACCAACATCAATCAAAAACAAATGATATAAAAAAAATAAAAATGCAACTCTTCTTTAACCATAATGAACCCTAATTTTTCCAACAAATAATATGATCTTAAAAGTTTTCTTCCTCTGAAAAAACTCAAGGACCTTAAATCTGGAATCTGTATTCCTTCTTAGCATGGACAGGTGACCAGACACCTCTGACTGACTCGTTCAAGGACTTGACAGGCTGCTTGTATTTGAGGAGATCCTTTCCGGAAGCATCGCGAGCAACTTCGAGCTGCTTGATTACTTCTTGAACAGAAAAGTTGCGGACTGGGTAAGCCTTTGTGCGGCCAGAGACTAAAATAATGAACGTTAGAGCTGATCTTAATAAACTTTAATAGTTTTGTATGTGTATTGTTGTTCACTTACCATATTCACCAATGACTTGAGGGTGGCCAGACTCTTCCTTAATGATGAACTCAACCTTAGGGTTTGCTGCGGCAAACTGCTTAAGCTCAGGAGAAGAAAGAAACTGGCGCATGCCAGCGGAGCTACCACCCCAATTGCAGTATTGGAGTGTGAGTTTCTTGCATTGAAGAATAAAAGACCCAACACCGTTGCGGATAACTGGCTTGGCGGAAGAAGCAATCTTGACAGGCATTTTTTAGTATTCAAAATTTCCAATGTATATATTAAAATAGAAAATGAAAAACGTTGAAAGTGAAATTCCGAAAATCAATAAAAGCGTCTTGAAAAAAATTGGAAAATGAAAAATTGGAGGTGAAGCTGGATTTAGGTAGGGTAATGTTTGGTGTAGTTTGAGCCGTTCTCGTTTTTCATTTACATGTATATTTCAACAGCTTTATTTCAAGCCGTACTGATATCACTAACTTCTCTTGTTTTTAGACTTTGTAAATAAAAACATAAATAAGTTTGTTTTTAAGTGGGAATATTACTGGTCTGCTTCCAAGGTATTCAAATTGTTTTGGGCATTTGGGAAATTTGAATTACGACTACCGTCTTAAACCCTGAAACCTCATTCTTATACCCTTTTTGAATCGAGCTGGTAAACAACTTTTGAATCAGTTTCTTTGTTTTGGTTTCTGAGACAGCAAGAGTCTTCTTTTGTAGTATCTTCTTGTGAAAAATGGTTTTATTTTGTAGCAGCATTAAAGTGTCTTGAATATTGTGTTGCAAAACAAGAGATGAACAAGTTCTACAATAAACAGCATGGTTTTGGAAAAAAAAGCCGTTGGATTGTGTCAAATTTTGTTTCAACAAATCAAAACAGCTTTAATAACACTAAATAAAACTCACATAATATTATCTCTCTTTAAGCTTTTTAGTCTCAAGTACTATGACTTCTTATCATTCGTTGTAAATAGTTATCTTTTAAATGTGAATAGGTTTGAGAGTGCCATTAAAATACAACCAACATTTTGAATAACAAGCTCAAATCATTAATGATTTTACTGTTTGTTTATATTTAGTTATTTAACTTCCGAGGCAAATATTTTTTTAACCCTGTTTGTCAAAGTTTTTACCCGTTTTGAACCATTTGATCCTCCTAATCTCTGATAGTCATGACGTTTTCTATTTTCAAAAAATTAGTTCATGATATTTTATTTTCTTTGTCTATTTATACATTTCTAAAGCTTCTGGTTTAATTTCCCAGATCTTTTGGTCTCCGACGCGCCATGCCACCTCTTTGATGGTGTTTCTAATGATTTCTTTGGTATATTGAGGAAACTCTTGCTTCAAGACCTCTACCAGCATAACCTGGTTGAATTTTTGTCCTTGCACTTTTGTGAAAAAACTGCGCATTTCTTGTTTAGGTACGAGCTTTTTGGGATCCGTTGAGCTAGCAGACGTAGCAGATGACGTGGAAATTTTCAAGTGACTCAATGAAGTTCCAGAATGTGATGTTGTAGCTGGTGGTGGTGTCCAGTAGTCTTTAAATGGATCAATCCCATATGAACAGCCGTTGTATGAAAGGACATCAACTTTCATCGAGTCAAATATTTCTTGATTAGCAGTTCCATCATTCCAGCTAACAAAGGCTTTTAGTGGACCTATCACTCGGCGACGAGGAGGAGCCTGGAATTCGTCACTATCGTCTGAAGAAACAAAGTCACTCATATCTTTGTCATCATCATCAATTTCTCCTTCGTCACTTTCATCGTCTATGTTATCAATATCCTCCCCATCTTCATCTTCTTGTACCCATTCAATATCTGAATCATATCCGTAATTAAGGTCTGTGCCGGTAGTGAAAAATGGGTCTTCAGCAGGTATTCCGCCTTTCCTAGTCTTGGTGAAAGTGCCAAAGTATGGTGGCCGTACGTTTTCTTCAAATTGCAAGAATTTTAATGGAAGAGTTTGGAATGCTTTTTGGATATCTTCTTCTGTAGCTGTCCCAGAATTTGCAAGATTAACAACGTCGTCAGCTGTATATGTTAATGTAAATCCACGATGACGATGTTGCGACTTGAACCACGATTTGAGACTTAAGCCGCTATTGGAATCGTCATCCATTCGTTTCGTGACAACTTCAGAAGATTCTCGCTGGCATCCTTCAAGTGGCAGGTGAATTTCAACATTAGCTCGTTTATAATATGCAAGAAAAGTTTTATCATAGTCCGAAACTTTGGTTTTTTGAGGAGCTTCGGGATGTGACTCTGATGAACCATCAGGCAACGTTTTGGGTTCACTGCTTGATTTCTTTTGAATCGTAAAAAAGCTGCCAATGCGAGACTGTTTTCGCTCTTTAGCTTCTTGTTCTTTTCGCTTTTGTTCTTCCTGTTTTTGTTTTTCAAGTTGCTTTTTCTGCTTTTCTTCTTCACGTTTCCGGTCCTTTTCTTCCTTTTCAAGTTGTTTCTTTTGTTCTCGTTCTAATCTCTCTTCCTCTTTCTTACGTTCTTTTTCCAAACGTTCTTCCTCTTTCTTTCGTTCCCTTTCTATCCTTTCTTCTTCCTTTTTGCGCTCCCTTTCTATCCTTTCTTCTTCCTTTTTGCGCTCCCTTTCTAAACGCTCTTCCTCTTTTTTGCGTTCGCGTTCAAGTCTTTCCTCCTCCTTTTTCTTCAATTTTTGTTGTCGCTCTTCCTCATTGACCTTGTTCTTGTTGTTTGTTGATGTTTCTTGATTGGACTTGGTAATAGTAGAAGAAGTCTTAGGCTGAGCAGCAGAACTAATCGCTGAGTCAGATGGTTGGGAATTTTGCTTGCCTTTGCTTTTAGTTTTAGTAGATGGTGTCTCTATTATTGTATCTGATGAGGGATCTATAGTTATCACTGTATCTGTATCTGCATCTGTAGGTTTAACAGGTTTAGGAACCCTTGTAGACTTTCTTGTAGGAGTTGCGCCTGTGGATTTAGTAGTAGTGGCTTTTGAAGGAGTTTTAGGTTTTGGTTTTGGCTTCGGTGAGTTTGTTTTTTCAATATTTTGAAGCTCTTCTTGGATTTTTCGTGCTGCCATTTCCTCTGCCATTTTGGCTGCAAGTTGTGCAATAAGGTCGCTAGAGCCAGCCAACTGATCCTGTAACTCTTTTGATAATGAGCTTGCAACAGATTTGAACAAGTCATTTGGAATTTGAGAATCAGTGGTAGATACGCTGCTAGCACTGGTGATGGTGGTGGTGGTGGTAGTAGTAGTAGTAGTAGTAGTTTCTGTATTAGAATTAGAATCGCTATTAGACCATTTTGTTTTTTTCAATTCCGATTCAAAGCTGCAATCGCTGTTTGGTGAATCTGCATCGTTTATATCATCATGGTTGTTTACTTCTTCTTTTCCCAGCTTTCGCTTTTGGGGAGTTGTCTTGTTGGAATCTGTGCTGGTCATTTTTTTAATACTAGGTGGAGAGTTTTGTATCAAAGTATCCATGATATTTCAAAACAAAAATAAGCAATAAACAAGAATGAAATAAGGTGATGAATGGTTTATATATCAAGTAACAAGTTCCAATAGAATAAATCTAACACATGTATTGTATTTGAAAATGGTGTTGAGCTAAAGATCAAAGAGAATTACTGCAAGTACTAATATACATGGAAAAAATGAAAACAAGTTACGATTGTTGAAGGGGATGCCAAAAAAATCATGAGAAAAGTAAATACTTATGTAATGCTTATGCAATGATGATGTTGACGCGTCTTGTTTGTCGCGTTTTTATTTTTATTTTTCAAGTCAATTGCCTAATGCTCGAAATGCAGGCCAAAATGATCTACGATTAAATAAAAGTTGTATTATTAAAAATTCTGAAATTAAATATATGATATGGCTTACAAGTCTTTCGCATTATCCCAACGGTGAGACTCATCGCCTTCAGCCCAGTCCTTTTCAACGTATCCAAGTTCCTGTTTAACTTTCAAAACTGTTGCTTTGTCACCAGTATTTTTACTCAAATTGTCGCTGATCTTGATGGCTGGTTTTCCATTGACTTCAGAAATTTTAATGACAATGTTCAAAGGAACTGATTTTTTGGTTGGGTCGCTTGCAAGACAAAAGTCGTCTAAAAGTTACAATGTTAGTAAATGATAAAATAAGATGGAAAAAAGGTAATACTGAAACTTACTGGTTAAAAATGTTCCGACTCCAAAGAAGGCGTTTAATCCATTTTCTTCGGCTTCTCTCTTGTATTTGACACACTTTTCAATGTCCAAACTGTCGCTGTAGATGATGGCTTTAGTATTTGGAGCATAACCCAATTTCTTGAAGTGAGCAGCAATGTGTCTGGTATATTCGCTTGGGTCGCCGGAATCTTGTCTGACACCCTTGTATGCGTCAGTGAAAGGGGGGACGAAGGATTTAAGGAAATCATCAGTTCCAAAGGTATCGGTCAAGGCAAATCCAGCAGCATCTTTACCCATAACATCAAGCCAGTATTGCATAGACACTTTGTTGGCATTGGTATAATCTTGAGTATAAGCAGCAATACCCATCATCCACTCATGAGCAACGGTACCAATAGGCTGAAGATCATACTTTTGGGCTAATAAAACATTAGAGGTTCCAAGAAAAGCAGGATTCAGTCCTTTTCCGTCAGGCAATGTAGCAGCTCTCACTAATCCATCTATAACCGTGTCTTGTGTTTTAAATGATCTTCGGCGTCTGGTACCAAACTCGCTAAAAATGCATCCCCTACTCAAAAGCGACTTGCCCTTATGTTCTGCCTTTTCAAGCTGTCCATCATAAGTCCAATCAGTATCCACAAACTCGAAATAACCTTCTGACACTAATGCCAAAATTGGAATCTCATATAAAATCGTCACAACCCAAGGTCCCTTAATATGGATATCCAAATTGCCATCTTCTTCAAGATTCACGCAAACTTCTGACTTGGGATCGAGTTTAAAAGTTTCAAGAAATTCAAAATAAGCGTCTGGAAGATAGGGAACTCTTTGCTTAAGAAAAGAGATTTCTTCAAAAGAAAACTTCAAATCACCAAGATCTTTTTTTAGCTGTTAATAACTGCGTAAAATGACTCAAAAAAAAATGTTACTTTCAAAACATACGGTTGATTTGCTTTTCAAGCCATTCAACAGCTTCTGGTGTATAAGTCTTTTCAGGAGTTCTGTTGGTGAATCTGTATTCGGCGTCTAAAGATATACATTCAAAGAAAGTGTTAATCAATCAATCAATCACGGAAAGTTTAGAATCAAAGAGAATCTTCAATTCCTTGAAATGGAATGTTCCTGTGGTTCATACCAGCATCCGGGAACTTCATAAGCACACCCGCTTGCATGGTAAGCTTATAAAGATCAGTATCAAGTAGAGAGTTGATGACAAATTCGTTCGACATGATGAAATTGCGAGCAATAATTCGTGTATTAGTTTGTTTCTCTAATTTGTTTTGTCAAGAAATTTTCTTTGTTACTATTGTTTTTTTGTCCAGGCCAAAAAAAAAAAAAAAAAAAAAAAAAGTAAGAGAAATAGTAGGATATGATCTGTGAGGTCCGGAAGATAAGGTCATTTTATTATGGTTTTGTAATATGACTGACGACTACGAGATACCCGTTGCATCACGTGATTATTGCTTCAAAATGAAAACTGTTCAACCTTCCTGGCAAGGATTAATTTGTAAACAGCTATAGAAGGACGGTTGGCGATTGAAAGATTTTTAACCAAGCAAAAGGAAACATTAATAACAAGAAAAGCAAAATGCTGGAAGGAATTAGTTTCTAGCAAGATACGATATTGATATGAGTGTCGCATCTTTTGGCACGCCAGTTGGAAATATATGATTAAACTCAAGTAAAAATTTTGTTTGGAAATGTTGATTAACGAACTTTTTGAAGCTGAAGATCATTCAATAAAAATATCAGCCAACATTTGAAACGTTTTATAATTAAGGGTCATATAAATTTGTCCTGAGAGCTGTTAGACTCAAAGAAGCTTGTTATATTCCAAGTCACAATCAAAGTACGTGCTTTCTGTTTACAAATAGTACTGAAACTTTAGAAATCATAAACTTTCAAAAGAAAATTATTAATATTATAAAGAGCTTAACCGACGAACTACGATAAAAAGGACCACGCAGTTCGAAACAGGTTATAAAAACCTTGGCTTGGGAAGGGTTTGTAATTATTAAGGGATCTCACAACTGTAAATGTAAACAGGTGTAGAAGGGCACACATTAATACAGATCAGCATATTCTCATAAATCAAATGCCAAAAAATGCTGGAGCAGATGTATTGACTTAAAACTAGCGTATCACAAATCAAAAACCATCATCTTGATTCTGATTTCCCTCGTCTTTAAATGCAAAACTATCACTAAGGTTGGGTCAATAATGGCGTAACGCGCTCTACGGTAGACAAAACTAAATAAACACAATTATTCTCAAGACGGATAACGTTTTGGAGATATAACTTGCAGTATACCTAGCTACTCATAAAAAGCGGAGTAATATCATGTTGTACAAATGTCTGGCTAACATTCTCGAGCTTCCGACAAGGCAGGTGATTAGCATAAATGTGCAGGTTGTTATCATAGATCAAGAGTCTCGGAAGCATAACCTAAAAATTCCATGGATCATGACTTTAATGAATATGGCAGGTCATGAACAACAATCTGTACAGATTGAATAGTAGCCATAAAACCTTGTTTTGCATTTCATCCCATTACTCATATAAACTGTCCTTCTAAACTTCCGTCTGTGAAAAAAGATACACACAAGGAACAATAATAAAAGAGTTTTGAGCAACGAGTTCATATATTAAAAATCACGCTGACAACAGCATGAGGAACTTTAATGCGACGAAAACCCCTCATTTACTGGTATAATAAAACACAAAAAGCTACAATGTTTGTTGGTCAGGACGAGAACGAAATAATCACTCATTAGTAATTATTAGTGTCTAGAACAGAATGGCTGGTAATATGACGTGAATTGGTTTTTGGGAAGATGTTTTATATGGATTACACGAGTGCTTTCAAGTACTAACTAGCCGTTTCTGCGATGTGTATGTGGGCATGTGTATACCTGTATGTTTGTGACAGCCTGTGTAATGACATTGACGGAAGTATAGAATCGTGGAGTGGAGGTTCAAAATCAGCTACTGCGTGGCTCAGTGGGCCGTGCTTGTAATAGGTTACACAAAACAAGCCCTTAAAACTAACTCCAGATGGTTCTAGATCCACGTTGTTGTGAAATATTAAACAGCATGAAAAATAGCACATTGAATGGTATTATCAGTAAAATTAGACAGTGATTGAAGTACTATCGTCGTCCGAAATATCACAATTTTTATTAATATCTGTAAATGCCCCAACTCGTCAAGTAATTCACCAATGGTAAGCATGGTAGCTGGCATTTACAGTTTTCCCAACCTTTTCCAAAAATTTCCGGCTTACATTGGCTCAACGGGCCAAGTTGGCCCTCACACTATTTTATTATCGTCAAGCAACTCAACAATTTTCAGTCCGTAAAGAGTTTTTTAAAAAAAATATATTCAACATTTATTTAATAGTCATTATAAATAAATTTTAGTCATAATCATAATAAATATCACTTGCATACTTGTAAAGCTTCATTATTAAATAGCCCCAAAAAAGGCAGCGTGGCAAAAGAACAACCCACGCATGTAAAAAAATTCAGTCAGTTCTTTTTCAAGAAAAAAAATATTTCAGTCAATAACTTTTTTTTCTATTTAAAACTTGCTTTCAAGAAGAGTGAGAAGAGTAACGGTATCAGCAGAGAACTTTCTAATACCCTCAGAAAGCTTCTCAGTGGCCATCTGGTCCTCGTTGAGGTTGAATCTGAAAGCAGGCTCGTCATCAAGGAAGGAAGCCTTCTTGATGTCAAGAGACTGAGCAGCAGAAGCATCAAGCTTCTTAGGAACAGGCTCGTTAGAGTTGTAAAGCTCTTCCAAAAGGTTGGGAGAGATGGTCAAGAAATCGACACCAGCAAGCTCCTTGATTTCACCAGTGTTTCTGAAAGAAGCACCCATGACAATGGTCTTGTAGCCAAACTTCTTGTAGTAGTTGAAAATGCTCTCGACAGAGTGGACACCAGGGTCCTCAGAAGAAGAGTAGGTCTTACCAGTGCTGGCCTTGTACCAGTCAAGAATACGGCCAACGAAGGGAGAGATCAAAGTGGCATTGGCCTCGGCAGCAGCAACAGCCTGGACAAAAGAGAAAAGAAGAGTAAGGTTAACGTGGATTCCGTGCTTGGCTTCGAGTTCACGAGCAGCCTGGATACCCTCGTAGGTGGAGGCAATCTTGATCAAGACACGGTCCTTGTTAATGCCCTTCTGCTTGTAAAGCTCAATGATCTCAAGAGCCTTCTTGATGGTAGCATCCTTGTCGAAAGAGATTCTAGCATCGACCTCAGTGGAAACACGGCCAGGAACAATATCAAGAATCTTGGAACCAAACTCAACCAAAAGGTAGTCGAGAGCCTTTTCGGCCTTTTCAGCAGCAGAGCCAGAAGTCTCTTTAACGGCAGCGACAGCCTGGTCAATCAACTTGGAGTATTCAGCCTTCTTGGAAGCAGCAAGAATAAGAGAAGGGTTGGTGGTAGCATCTTGGGGCTTGTACTTAGCAATAGCTATAAAAAGTCAAAAGTTAGTAATTCAAATAGTTCAATTGGGTTCAATTGTCAAATTTCAATCATTAAACACCACTAAACGAGCAACAAGGACATACATTCGAAATCACCAGTATCAGCGACAACAACAGTGCCGGATGCCTTCAATTGATCAAGGGAAGTAGACATTTTTGAAAATATAAGTTGATGGATTGAGTATATAGGGAATGGTGGTCAAAGAAAAGAAAAAATTGGAACAAAAACGGGGACTGAGGGCAATATTTATACTCGTTAGCCCAGCTCGTATGGGGTAAGAATGTATGACTGGCAGATCTGAGTGAGTCACGTGTAGTGAGATGGCAAATCACAGTGTGTGGTTGGTTTGTGACCCGAATTAAGTAAACACATGTAGGTTTCGGAAGGTTGTGGTCCGTTCAAAATGTGATAATAACGCTATATCAGGTGCATGTCGTGTGATGCTCTTATGCTATATATCACTGGTAAATCATATGACCTGTCAATCATCTAATCACGTTTTTCAATTATTTTCCTAACCACCATTTGTCTTTTTTTTTTTTTTTTGAATCATGCAAACCACCAATTTCTCACGCGTTTCCCATTATCGATCTCGTTATTCGCCTTTTCTCTAAATCTCTAGGTTTTTTCGCGTTTTTCAAATATTCGCCGAATTTATTTATTTATCTGTTCAACCGTTAGGAGAGTTGTCTTTACTCTCCGTTATTTTTCCTCCTTTTATCATATCGTGTGATTGTATGTGTTATAAAGCTCTGTACCTTTCTTTTTACTCAACTTAACTGACCTTTGAAGTTTCCCTGTTTTCAGGATTATAACCGCCGTTTCTTTCATACACTTCTCATGTCGGCGCCACCTTACAACGATCCTTCATCGGGGTCTAATCCAACAGGCAGTCAGAATACCATAAACACATCCGATGCTCAACAAGCTGCAAATGACGCGTCACTTGATGACGTTCTTCAACCAGAAAAATTAGCTGCTTTGATCCAGCAAATAGCAGACTCTGTTACCGATGACAACGAAACTTCGTCAGACCAACCTCCTTACCAGCAATTTAATCTCGATGCTTCTATTCTCTCTGAGCAAATTCTTCAGTCACTAAACTCAACATACAACGAAGAGGACGAAGAGCCTATGCGCCCAGTCTCACATTCTATGATGCAAGATCCTGGTTCTTTATTAGGGCCAATAAACAATGATTCAGCTCAAAACGTTCCCAATACTCTTCCACCGCCATCTCCACCTCCTGCGGTTTCTAGTCATATGTCCCTCGACCATCAACAAACTCATAAACAAGCCCAAATACCCGATCATTTTTCTCTCGATACCAAAGATGATATGTCCTCTGCTGAACAAAATGCTGAAATGTCAGCTGCTGAAATTGAACAGCTTTTAGATTCTGTTTCAGCATTTACTGAACAAATACAAAGTCAAAACGATACTGATGGCCAGACAGCTGATTCGCAAGAGTTAAACGTCAGTGCACTTCTTGATCAACTCGACTTTAGCTCTATTGATGTCACACTTACAGACGAAGATATGGAAACACTCAAATTTGTTCAGGGCCAAATTAATTCAAATAAGGATACATTTTTTGATTCTACCCAGCCACATACTGCGCAATCATCTGATACCACATCTCAAGCCCGTCCTAACCGTAGGTTTAGCACTGAGCGTAGGCCAAGTACTAACTTGGGTATTAACGATATTACGGAATTTAGTCAGCGTATCAAGCGCGCTAGCATGAGCCGGCGTAGGTTTTCAGACGACAAGTTTCTTAATCAACTGAAGCAAGTTATTGCTCGTGATACTGAATATCAACCCGATAATACAGCAATAATGGAAGAAGATGAAGACGAAATAATTCCTTTGATGCAACAGCCTTCTTCTCATTCATTTTTAAATACTTCAAGCTCTCAAGTGCAAGTTTCACAACCTGTTCAGCAGATGCAGTCTACGCAGCATTCCCAGCATGTCCAACCTACCCAGCATATCCAACCAGTACAACCTGAACCAGTAGCAGAGCCTGAAAACGATGATGAAGCTCTTAACCCAGAATTTCAGCAAATGCTTTTGAATGCTCTTCAAATAGCAATGGACAACTCTGGCGAAATTGAAGATACACATGGAATGTCTGAGTCAATCGCGGCAGAGCTTGCAGAAATGACTAAGTCAGGTTTCAATCTCGACACTGATAACACATCTACCTCCCATGACCTTTCCTTTTCAAACTCCGTATCTAATGAATTTTTATCGCAAAATGATAAGCTTAATGAATCGCATATAAACCCACCTTTTAATACCATCAGAAACGAAATCGAGCATACTGGACCAATTACAACAGAACACAATTTTGTTGAACTGAAGAATACCAATAATGATACCACAAAGCCAAATGATAAAGCCCTAGAGCCAGCTACCAATGTTCAAACTACTAATGACGAATATGATGATGCCGAAATAGAAGAAAGTTTAAAGTCACTTCAAGGTCTTTTCCAAGCTCAGCTTGAAACTGCAATGGAAGAGGAAGAAAAGGCTTTACTACACCAGCCTCAAAAACTGATGCAGACACGAGAAGTTAACGAAGAGCACGACGTAACGGATGAGCAAAGCCAAGACATTATTGCCCAGCTGGCTTCACTGTTACAACCTACCCAGGCAGATGCACAGATGACTGATGACCAAGGCGATGTTATGGACTTGGACAAGTCAGACGATCAAGCCGAAAAGCAAAAGATTTCTGATATTGAATTGGCTTTGGCCGAAGCTATTAGCAAATCTTTAATGGACCAGCTAAATCTTCCTCAAAGTGATGATGAAGCTGAGCCAACCTCAGTTTCTAGCCCTCCTCCTCCACCTGCTGCCCCAGCTTCACAAACCCGCTCTTCTCGTTCCTCTCAGTCTATAGACCAACAAACATCTACACAACAGCATTTGCTATTACCAAAAGCAATTCCTCAAAGTTCAAAATTGGCCCAAGCTGCTTCTCAGGCTCTCCCACGGCATCATCCACTTGGCATAGAACCTGCAGAGCCAACGGTTGACTATGAGATTTTATTGAACGCTCTTCAACAAGCTATTCAAGAAGTTTCAGGCACAACTGCGGCAGCTGTTGCTTCAGAAGCAGCAGCCAACCGTGCACGTTCTACATCGGCACCCCTTTCTTCTCAACCTCCTCATACCCAACCTGAACCTCAATCTAATATCTCATTTCAAACTGAACAAGGCGGTGACGCTTATGCAGTTTCCAAGTCTACGAAACCATCCAAGAGTGCTTCTACAACCTCTTCTCAATCTCTAGCCAATAGACGAACATCCTTGTCACAAGATGATGCGTTTTCTTCTGCAGACATTGAGGCAGCGCTCAGTTCATTATTTAAACCTGACGGTACATTGCAGATCAGTATGGATGAACCGGAAACAGAAAGCACACATCGTTCTCAGCCTGAGGCTCAATTAGAAAATGTTTCTGAAGAGGATATTGCGCTCCAATCTACTGCCAGTATGGTTGAGGCTTTGCTTCAGTCAGGCGCCATTAGTTTGGAACAGCTTGCGGCTTTGAACAGGTCGGTTGATAAACCTGAAATACCAACTTCTTTCCCGGAAGCACCAAAAGCTCCTGAATCTTCTCAGCCTAGTTCTTCTCGTAATAATAAGAAAAAGGCTAGGCCACGCAAGCAAACAAAACCTCGCCAAAAGACACCACAAGCGTCTTCTAGTAGCTCAACTGCTGGCCCAAGCACTAGTGTTACACCTACTACCTCTAATATCCAACAGCCAGCACAACAAAAACCAATTTCTTCTACTGCTACTTCAACGCCTTCTATTCCTGCATCTAAAGATCAATCTTCATCTCCAACTCAAATCACTTCTTCTCAACAAACTGTACCACCACCATCCACAACAACAACCACCTCTCGGCCTTCTTCTGCCCTTGCATCTTCTACTACCCAATCTACTCAAAAACCACCTGCTTCCGATCCTAAAGAAAAGGTTGTCCAAAAACCACGGGCTTCATCCAATTCCTCAATGTCGATTGCCGAAACGCTTGCTCTTGCTCGTGCTAACATGCGACTCCGGCCATCCAGCTCTGAAAACAAAATTGATCCAATGCTTGCAAGAAGGGAAATCGGGCTGGCTGCACTTCGTGCGCGCAACAATTCTAATTCTCAGGCTAGCTCTTCACGCTCTGATGCAGCTGCTGATGACAGAAAAACGTACTATCATTCATTTGTGCGTAATGCTATGTCTGGAATTCAGAATTCTAATGCCAGTTCTTCCAGTGCAGCTAATGCTAACAATAGCAATGCCCCTGTTGGATCAAGCTCGTCAGCGTCCAGCTCATCTAGCAATTCGATTCCCCAGTATACTATATACACACCTCAATCTGGTCCATTGACTGCCGCCAACAGTCCCATGTCAGCTCGAGCTTCTGCAACGTCTGCAGTTAATACCATTGCGGCCAACGCTGCTTCCCGGCTTTTCAACTCAAATATCCTTGCAAATGCTACTCGAGCAGTTGCTGCTTCTCGTTCCGCTGCTAATGCTGCTGCTGCATCTTCTTCTGAAGAGCCTTCTGAATCTAACGATAACAGCTCAAGTTCATCTTCTGCGAACGCGCGAGCCGGTGCACGAACAAAGTTTTTCTATTACACACCTCCTGCGGCAAATTCCAAAAAGTCTGATAAAACAGCACCTGCATTTAGTTCCATTCCTGCATTCACGACAAGTTCCAAGCAAGCTGGAGCAGTTGTTTTGGGTGGTGCTAAAAACAATGCTGCAATCAGCTCGACATTGAATTCGGCAGGTGCTTTGGATGCTGGTCCAAGCTCTGTCATAGGACAGCAACAACCCGGTGAGCTGGCCAAGAGTATTTTGAATTCTGTTGCCGCAAGTGCGTCTTTGATGGCCAGCGTTGGTGGAGAGCGTGGAAACAACAAAGCCGGCTCGAGCACTGGTTTAGAAGGGGACAAACCTGAAGAGGGCGAAAAGTCAATTGCTGCAAATGTTATGGCAGCGCTTTTGTTGGCTCGCTCTGTCGTTCGCCAACGAACCGAAAGCGAGCAGGCCAAAGACGGGGAAGCTGCAGACAAGTCTAAAGCAGATCAAGATGGAGACGTGGAAATGGAAGAAGCAGGGTCTAGTCAAGCTGTCTCAGGGGGTAATGATGATGATACGCAAATACCAGATGTTTCCGAAGTTGATCCAAGTACAATGGAAGCGATTCAAGAAGCTATTCAAGCTATGTTTGCTGAAGAAGGTGGAAATAAGGAATTGGCCGCTGTTGTTCAAAGTAAATTGGTACCTGATTCCGGTAGCTTAGGAAACAAAGACTCAGCTGCTGGACCTAGTTCTAGCTCTGTTGGCACGACTGACAATGCCTCTTCTGTTACTTCTTCTCAGTCTATTCCTGTAATTGGTACCCTTCCTGATGCTGCTACTGCAACAAAGACTTTGCCCCATTTGCCTCAAGCTCAGGCAGATGCCTCTCGTGCTGCAGCAGTCAGCTCTCGTTCATCTCGAGGCCGTTCGCGCGCTGTTCGGGGCGGCCGCGGCGGTGCACGAGCTGTTTCGCGTCCTGGCGTTGATTCTGTCTCTTCTGGAGCTGATCGTGTACACACACCTACACCCGAAGAAATTCTATTCCCACGACCCAACTTGGAGGGACTTAGTGAAAAGGAGCGTGCGCGTGTCGAAAGTCGTTTGCGTAAGAAGATTTGGCGATACAAAAACGTTGACCGTAATCGAGACAATGATCTACGAGTGCGTGTTGTTCGCCGAGCTACCAAACTGTTTGGAACTGAAAGTACTCCAGAAAAGGAAAAGTGGATTGAAAACGAGTTCATTGTACGACGCAACAAGAGACTTGACAAGACTGCGAACAGACAATCGTTTGAGCGTAATGCTTCAGTTCCGGTTGCGGCGCTGACAACGGTGACGACGATTGGAAGCTCGGGTCAGCCTCAGAAAATGCAAGTCATGGTGCCTACCAATAAGCATCAGCAGTACATGAGCCAGACAATGTTGAAAAACAATAGTGGAAGCACGGGCTCAGTAACTACTACAACGGCTCCCACATCATCTGCAAACTCTGCTTCAGTCGGTGTATTGAACTTCAACTCTCCGGCAAGCCGTGTGACTACAACGAACCAGTTTATAAACTCAACTGGACCAAGTGTTGAAAAGAATTTTGCTAAGCCTTTAGGAGGGAAGGCTAACGATACCCGTGTTTACAATAGTGGTACCAGTGGTAGCGGAAATGCTAACGATGGTAAGGGGCCTGTGGCTGTAGACTTGGTACGTGATGAAGATGGAGATACCGAGATGGTTGATTCTGCTGGAAAGGAAACAGATATGAGTTCCAGACCTGAAAAATCTGGTGCTGGAAGTGTGTCTGCATTAAAAAGTAGCGAACCTGGAGCAAAGATATCACCAAACAAACGTAAAAGATCTCCATCTTTGGATATGAATTCTTCGTCACCATCAAGAACTTCAGTTTCAATGGCTGTTACTGCTGTTAATAACAATACAGGTTCCTCTAATGCCCAGGCACACAAACATGTTACTCCTACAATGTTTAACAAGCCCTTAGCAGGTCCTCCATCCACGCTTTCCGTTTCTTCCTCTTCTCCTTCTCCTCAATTGCCTTCTTCTTCTGTTACTCGTGCTCCTCACACGCTCAATAGCACATCCAACAACAGCAATAATAACAACAATCATAATAAAAGCAATGACATACCCAAACCCACTGGATTTGTAACTCCTACCGGGTTCGGCGCATTCACGCGGCCCGGCCCCAAGTTGGCAAAGCACCATGGCCCAGACACTTATGCGCCGCGCGCCAACTTGATTGGCAACTTGACGCCTGCGCAGGTCCAGAACCTGACGTTCAATATTCCAAAGCCTTTACCTTTTGTTGCTGTCAAGAATGAAAGTGGAAATGGAGGTGCAGGCGGAGCTGCGAATTCAACTGGAAATGGGAATGCTGCAGGAAATGGAACCGGAAATAGGGCTTCGCCTTCATTGCCCAACACTGAGAAACCGGCAGTCGGGCCGCACAGTTTGATGGCCAACACGAGTATGATGTCAAGCAACAAGCCAGCGTTTTTGAGCAGATTCCCGCGGTTCAACTTGAATGCTGGAAGATTCAACACTCCAAAACTTTCCGAATCGTTTCAGTACAGCAATGGTGGTAATACTGGTAGTGCTGGTGTTGGAGGTACTACAAGTGGTCTCGGAGGTAGCACGAGCGGTGTTGGAAATAAGAGTGGTGCGTTGGGGACGACTGGGCCGCCTAAACTTTCAACTGCGGTGACAACAAAAGCTGTGGCTGGCAATTCTAGTGCTACTGCTAGTGTTGGTATTGTTGGTGGTGCCAATAACGCTGGTGAACCTGCCAAGTCTGCTAGTTCTGGTGTTAATAATAATGCTGGAAATGCCGAGAACGCTGATAGTAATGTTGACAGCAACGTTGACATCAATATTGACGGTAATCTTGATAAGCCAACTACCCAAGAAAAAGATGGTCACTCAAATGTTTCAGCAAAGAATTCAGATACCGATAACGACAATAAACCTGAGCATGAAAACAGAAAAGTGGACAAGTCAGTAGAATCAGTTACCGAAAACAGTTCTTTAGGGCCATCACCTTCATCACCTCCATCATCAACAACAGCAACTACTACCACTACGACAATCTCGACAACAACCACGATAACAACTAGAAATCCAAAAAATGATGTTTTCGTGTTTGATACAGTTTCCAAGCCAAGTACATCCAAAGCGCCTTTGTTGCTCGATTCAAAGTTTTCTGAACTCTCTGTTAGACCATCAGCTACAGATGCGACAGATGCGACAGATACTTCAGTATCAGGCAAGCCTACAACTTCTTCTTCTTCTAGTTCTGGTTCTGGTTCTAGTTCTGAACCCAATCCGCCACCAATTCCAGCGCATTTGGGAACCAAGTTGGACTCCAAACTGGAATCTAGCATGATTTCTGGGACTGCTGGGACTAATCTAGACACAGACATGAGCAGCAGCCCTGGGGCTAAACCAGTGCTTGGAGATAAAGAAAAGACAACGGCGCGTGTATCAGTAGAATAAGCATCATCTATTCTACAATTATGTTTCTGTACTTTGTGTGTGTGTGTGTGTGTTTGATGCATTCTATTTTGTTTTGTTTTTATTTTTTTTGTTTTTTTGTAATTGTACTTGTAATTTTCCGTTTTTTTATCAACAATGTTTTTTTTTTTTTTAATTTAATTTAATTGAATTTATTTATTTATTTATTTATTTTTTCCTAAGCTGTACCAACACTCAAATCAAGACATATTATACAAAAAAAGAAAAGAAAAGGTTACAACATTGAATCAAAGCCGATATCGACACCATTAGGAGGATTGACCATTCTCATGACACCATACTGTTCATACAAGCTATCAAGAGTGTCAAGGTCCTCCTTATCGAGCTGCACAATCTTACAGTTGCTCGAGATTCTGTCGGGATTTGCAGACTTGGGGATAGGCACACGGCCCTCGTTGACATGCCACGAGATCAACACGTTGGCGGGCGAGACACTGTGTTTTTCCGCAATCTTGACGATTTCCGGGTTGCTCATGAGCGAGGAGCCGCGGCCCAAAGGCCGGTAGGCTTCAACGACAATGCCGTGTTGTTTGCAGTAGGCGTTGATGGCCTTTGCAGGCAGCAGCGGGTGGCCCTCGATTTGGTTGACTGCGGGAACAATTTCGGCGTGGGGAAGGAGGGACTCGAGGTAAGCGACCGAGTAGTTGGAAACGCCAATGGCCTTGGCTTTGCCCGACTTGTAGACCTGTTCAAACTGTTTCCAGTTGGCGACCAAGTCAAAGCTGGGGTCCAGCGGGTCGCCTTCGGGCACCGGCTTCTCGTCGTTGCCCGAGTACTTGTACCCGACCGGCCAGTGCACCAGCAGGAGGTCGACGTACTCGAGGCCGAGGTTTCTCAGCGACAGCTCCAGGCCCTTGGCCACGTCCTTGTGGTACGCCATGTGCACTTTTGTGCAGACGAAAATGTCGCGGCGGCTCACTTTGCCTGTCGCGATGGCGGCGCGGATGCCTTCGCCCACCTCTGTTTCGTTCTCGTACATAAACGCGGCGTCCAGGTGGCGGATGGGTGTTTCGGTGAGCGCGTACTTGACGATTTTGGCGCATTCGCCCGACTCGTTGGATTTGTAGGTGCCGAGGGCAATGGTGGGCATTTCTGCGCCCGTGTTGAGCTTGACTGTAGGAATGGACATGTTTGCGACCAGAGTTGGTAGATGTTTGATGTGTTGAGAGAGAGAGAGAGAGAGAGAGAGAGAGAGAATCAGGAAGAAATAAAAATAAAAATAAAAAAAAAAGCAAACAAGATCCAGAAAACGACCACTCCTTTTATAGTTTTTTCGGGGCCGAGCAGTACGCACCCTCTACTTTTATGAGTGAGGTGGCAGTCATCGATTCAATGGCCCTTCTGGCATGGACGATAATGGGCCACCGAGTAATGGAAATGGAAATCGGGTCGTTGGTCCACGAGAAAAAAAAAAAATCAAAAGGTTGCAGTTCTGGGCGAGACAGGTGTGAAAAAAAAAGTGGACAAATGGCGGGGGAGGTTGCCACGTGGAGTTTGTCAGCTTATGTTATCTCCGCGGCGATAGCGAAATTGAGGTCAGGTGAATGTCATGTTTTGTTGTCAGGTGAGTGTCATGTGTAAGCAGGTGATATTCATGTGATTTTGCGTGATATCCGCGTGACTTTTTCTTTGCTGGACAACGGCACAACACAGCGTTTGCACAAAGACCCGACATTGTCTTTTCTTTGTCTTGAGTTCTCTCTCTCTCTCTCTCTCCTTTTTTTTTTTTTTTTTTTTTTTTTTTTTTTTTTTTTTTTTTTTTTTTTTTAGGTTTTAAAAAGGAGAAAATTTTTTTAATATGGAAAAAAAAAAAAAAAATTTAAAACAAGGCCTAGTAGAAAAAGCAGCCAGGAGAACAAAAAAAAAAAATAAAAAAAATAAAAAAAAGAAAAAAAAGGATCATATGAGTCTTGGGGCTTTTTACAACTCTAATTTATTTTATTTTTTCATGTCTTGGTTGACGATCCCTTTTTTCCTTCTCTTTGTGGATGTGCACAAAGTCTCACAAACACCAGTTGCACGGAAACCCTCGACTTTTGTAGATTTGTAAAAAAAAAAAAAAAAAAAAAAAAAAAAAAAAAAAAAAAAAAAACAAAATAAAAAAAAAAAAAAAAAAAAAAACATGAAAAGCTTGAAAAGCTAGAAAAACCAGTTTAGACATGAAAGTGTATATATATATATATTATTTTTTTTTATTATTTTTTGTTAAACAAAAAAAAACTAATTACTAAATACTGAAAAATGAAAAATATTGACATTACAAAAACAAACAAATATATCAAAACATTGCTACAGTCAAAAGAACTTAAACGCTCTTTTCATTGTCAATGTTCTCGCTGTGGTGGATGGCTTCCTTCTCCTCAATCTCGTGTTGCTGTCTAGAAATGAAAGAAGGAGGCTCCCAAGAAGCAGTTCTCCAGGCAGGGATGTTGGCCTCCCACAACATGTTGATCTCTTCAAGAGTCTTGCCCTTGGTCTCGGGGAACAAAAGGAAGACGTGGATGGTCATGACAAAACAGAAAATGGCGAAAAGAAGGTATGTCTTCCAGGTAATGTTCTTAAAGGCGGTAGGGACAAACATGGCGAGTGCAAAGTTGAAGGCCCAGTTGGCAGAGGAGCAGAGAGAGACACCCATGGCACGCTGGGCAGTGGGGAAAATCTCAGCACAGTAGATCCAGGCAGTGGGGCCCCAGGTGGGTGCGAAAGAGGCAACGAAAAGGTAGGAGAAGGCAATCAGACCCTTGGAAGCAGTCTTGTTCTCGACAATAATCTTAATGTTGTCGTTACCGTTCACCGAGTCGACGGGGATGGAGTACTTGGCAAGGATGCCGACAGTAGCCAGCAACCAGATCATCATGAGGATGGAACCAGCCATGAAAACAAGACGGCGACCCCATCTGTCAACCCAGAGAAGAGCAGGGACTGTCATGATAACGTTGATGACATATTGAATTGACGATGAGATCAAGTTGGAGTTTCCAGAGTAGCCGGCCATGGAGAACATGAGAACAATGTAGTACATCATGACGTTCATACCGGTAAGCTGCTGCCAGACCTGGCACCAGAAACCAACCATAGTACGGGCAATGTTGCCCTTCTTGAACAAGTCAAAGAGAGTAAAGTCCTTGGCGGCGTGCTCGGCCTCAACGGCTTCACGGATCTCCTCGATTTCGGTAGTGACCATCTCGTCGTTGACGTTACCCCTGGCCTGGACCTTGGCAATGATCTCAATAGCCTCTTCCCAGCGGTCCTTAGCTGCCAACCATCTAGGAGATTCAGGGAGAACAAAAGTACCGAGGAGCAAAAGTAAGCCAGGAACCATCTGGATACCCCAGGCAGTTCTGAAAGAGCCGGTACCCTTGATGAAAGAGCAGCCGTAAGCAATGTAGAACATGATCATAATACCCCAGGTAATGGCCCACTGGAAGATACCAACCAAACGACCACGAATGTTCTTGGGAGAAAGTTCAGCGACATAGACAGGAATTTGGGAAGAGCCGAAACCAATGGCGACACCAGCAATAACACGACCAGCAATAAGCATACCCTGGTTCTGGGAAGCAGTCTGGATAGCAGCACCAATACACCAAAGGACAGAGCACAACCGGATACAGAAACGACGACCAAACTTGTCGGAGAAAGGACCAATGATAAGAGAACCAAGCAAAGAGCCACCAGCCATGGAGGCAGTGATACCACCCTGGGTCAAAGAGTCGGGGTAGTTGAAGTACTCTCTGTAAGCGTGCTGGTCGACAAAGGCCGAGACGGACGAAATGTCGAAACCGAAAAGCATACCACCAGTGGTGGCGATGAGAGCCATAAGATATGGGTTATAGATTTTAAAAGCCATCAGGAATTAAAACACAATAGCAACAGGTTTGGGTTGAAAAAGATTAAAAAAGCTCGTTGAAATGAGATGAAACGAAAAAAAAAAAAAAAAAAACAAGACAAAGATAAAAGGATTAGATTAAGGGTAGAATAGAACAGAAGATGATGAAGAAGAAAAAAAAAAGAGTTGGTTGAAAGGAAATCGTGGAATATTTATATAAAAAAGGATTTGGAGAAAAATGAACAAAAAAGCGGTGAAGAGCATAGTGGAGTACTAATATTTACATTTACATTTTACACACGCACACCTGGAATACAGATATGTGTGTGTGTGTGTGTGTAAGTAACTGGCTGGCTATACTAAACAAGCAAAACATTTTCAAAAGGCGGGCGGCTTGTCGTGTATGTAACCCCAGAATTTCTTTTACGCTGGTTTTTTTTTTTTTTGCTTTTTACTTTTTACGCTGAACCTCAAAAACAAAATTTTCATTTTGGGTTTTGCTGTAATTTTTGAGGTTTTACACTTGTTTTACGCAAGACTCATTTTTCATTCTGGTTTTGGTCTATGGACTTTTATTTTTTTATTTTTTTTGCTTTTTCATTTTCCTTTAAAGTGTTTCAGTGTTTATATTGAGTTACACCTTTTCAAGGCTATATTTCCTATTTCAACACTTGGTTGACTGGTGCTGAGCTCGGTGGTGTATTTCTGTTTTTTTTGGCTTTGTGTTTCGGGTTACTCCATGGTTGGTGCTTGACGCAAGCTGGTCAAACGAAGAAACTAGTCATTTGCTTCAAACAACACCCGAGACACGACTCCGACACGACTCCCACACCACGAGTAGGCCACAAGACACACCGATCCCTGCTCTGCTGGTTCATGCTGTTCTTGCTCATGTCGCATAAACCCTAAGAACAAGCGGTTGAACCAGGCCAAACTGGATCATGTTTGAAATAAATGAATACATGCTGCAAAACACTCTGCCAAACAACTCATACGTATTTTTCAAAGAAACAAATAAAATGAATCACCGAATGAGGCCCAGCCATGAACCATTCTTTCATTCTTTTGTTTGCCTTGACTTGGCCTAATTTTTTGCTCTTTTCTGGTTAAATCTGGTCAAGTTTGAAATAATAAAATAAAACGGTTGCCTGTTTAGAACAAACCGTTGATGGCACAGCTGATTGGTTAATTGCCTCGTTTCTCCTCATTATTTGGGTTTTTTTTTTTTTTTTTTTTTTTTTTTTTTTTTTTTTTTTTTTTTTTTTTTTTTTTTTTTTTTTTTTTTTTATTATTCTTGGTGTCTTTATGCTAAGGCTCAGGCGCATTTTGGGTATGCTCTCATGCCTGGGCCGCTTAGACCGCGCTTGGAGCCATGACTAGGTCGGCTTGGACCGCCTAGAGCCATCTCTCGGCGCTCGAAGCGATACACTTGAGTGTCGACAGTTTCGACGCTGATCAGCTAGCCTTGTTGTTACTGTAGATGCAATTCCAGGTACAGATATATACTACAGTCGTGGGGCCAGCTCTGTACCTGTGTATACATGTCTTGACGCTCCTCCCCGTATTCCATCCCAAACAACCAAGTTTGGGTCAAATCTTGGTCCATCCTGTTTTTCGAGCTTGTTGACCCAAGCAACCAAGATTCAACCAACTCCAAAACGTGCACACAGCCGATCTTGAGATGAACAAAAAATGAAAATGAAAAAACCCTTGGGAGAACGGAAGCTTTCGAGCCGGAAACCTTACGCGCGGATGAATAGTTACATACATACGTGGGTATTTATGAGGTTCTCCCTTTTTTTTTTTTTTTTTTTTTTTTTTTTTTTTCAGCCCTTCGACTCTCCAATACACACACATTGAGTCTCATACATGTTTATTCACACCAGTGTAGATTAGCCCTCAGAAGAAATGAGTCAAGCCGACAAAAGTGATGGGCTACGTACAAAATAGCAAGCAAATGAGGCTTCACAGCATATATACGCGCGGTTTGACAAGCATAAAAAATGACACTTATTCGTGGACATACGGTGTGTCAAGACGGATGATTCATTTTTTGTCCACCTCTTTTGGACCATGTTCACATTGGTGATGTCGTTTCTCCAGGTCCTTCGCGACTCACCTCTGCTATTTTCCTATTGGAAGGCCCTTTTGCTTAATATTCCGTCCGACTCGGCTACTACTGTGCTACTAATGTGATACTACTACTACTATACTACTATATCACAGTTGCTAATATATACCATATACCGCAAGAGTCTCACTCTCTTTACGTGTACCCAAACGTGTGTCGTCATCCTATGTCGTCACACACAGTATCCAATGTATAGTCACGGCTAGCATCCTTTATCTCCAGCACGTCCCTTGTTTGCTCTTTATCAGAAAAAGGTTAACCAAAATAAAAAAGACAGAAAGCGAGTCTCTAATGATAACACGAAATGGGCCTATGCGAAAAAAAAAAAAAAAAAAAAAAAAAAAAAAAAAAAAAAAAAAAAAAAAAAAAAAAAAAAAAAAAAAAAAAAAAAAAAAAAAAAAAAAAAAAAAAAAAAAAAAAAAAAAAAAAAAAAAAAAAAAAAAAAAAAAAAAAAAAAAAAAAAAAAAAAAAAACCAAGGTAAAAAATAAAGATGTGTATCAAGAGAGAGAAAGAGAGAGAGATGTAAACTTAAACTTACACATAACCATGTAAACACTTATCGTAACTGATCGTGGGAATGGAGTGTTGAAAACTATTGCGGTACAAGAGCTCTTTTCTCTTGTGTAAAAAAAAAAAAAAAAAAAAAAAAAAAGTCTTAATATTGTCATTAATAGTACATCGATAAAACCACGAAAGATTCTGCCATCAGGATCACTACTACTAGACAAACTCTACAGCCACCAATTGCCCGTGGGGTGTGCCTAGGTGTATAGCAGACATGTAGTGGTGTCGTTATACATTTAATTCTTTAGTACGCACGTCTCATTCGTGTCTCACCCCTTCTTGTCCGTTACTTGTCTCTCAGTTGTCATTTACTTGTTTAAGCCTAATCTTTAATTTGTGTGTGTGTGCGCGATGGATCTGTTCAACATACCTGCGCGCTGGTATGCCCATCATGTTGGCAATGCATGACGACGCTTTGGTATGATGTTATACGATACTTTGATGTGATTCTTGGGTATGACGCTTCATATGCTTAGGCATCTGTGTGCGATGCCTAGACGCTCAAGTTCTCAAGTTCTCCATTTCTTGGGGTTACATATGTCAAGCGCACACACACACATCCACTGTCACAATGTGTTTGTTTCAAGGATCCGCCCAAGGCACCGGACAGTTGCTTTCCATGATGACGGTGATGCTGCGTGTATATCTACTACGATTCTGGGGTAAGAGACACAAATGGGGTAAAAAAAGCGTGCACAGAATGTAAAAGTAAAAACAAAAAAATGCAAAGCGAAATATACAGCCCACGACAACAAGAAACCAAGAATTTGGCGTATTAAATTAAGTTGACAGTTACAAATTAATGTGAAAAAGTAAAATGAAGAACTGGGGAAAGAATCTGGAGAACTTGGAGAACTTGGAGAATCTGGAGAACCTGGAGAAAAAATGCACTTTGTTCATCCACCCGAACCTATCACAAACTTCTTGATTAAACTGGCCATTAAAAGGGGAAACAGGCTTATCAAGAACTGGGGAAATCATCAGTGGCTTGATCCTGGTTTTCAATATTTTAAACCAAATTCAACAAAAACATAAAACAAACCTTGACAATTGCGAGGCATATATGGATCACTCTCGTGCAGACTTTTCCAACTCCGCACTCTCTTTTTTTTTTTTTTTTTTTTTTTCGTATTTTTCTTTGTGTATATACGAAACATATGCAATTACTGTTTTCCTACCGTGCTGTCAAACTGGGATAACGGGTGTGTGGTGTTGAGTTTCGATTTTTTATTTTCATTTTCATTTTCTCAGAAGTTCATGCCATATATCTTTTTACTGGTGTGTGCAGCGTCTTCACAGACATGCATTGCACATATTTTTTCACTGTTGAAAATAAAAAAAACGAGTCATGTTTAAACAGTGCTTACACACATTTCAAAAACTTTTTTTTTTTTTTTTTTTTTTTTTTTTTC